>CANXYI011680059.1:0-12465 GCA_948208565.1 Hura crepitans
TACATATCTATAAATTTTAAAAAATTAAAAGAAATAAAAAAAATTATAATTTTTAAATTTGAGTGGACACCTTTTTTTTTTTTTTTTTTTTTTTGGGTTAATTGAAATCTCCCCCGAGCACAACCATGTAGTCGTAAAGTGGGGGAGTTGACGTAGAAATTGCAAATACTGCATTGACAAAAACCACATGTCAGGCTTAATGGGTTGGGCCAAATATAGATAGTTAGAACGGTCTTAAAGTTAAAGAGAACGTAGCTAGTTGACTTTAACATTTTTCTTTTTTAATTTAAGAATAATTATAAATTTAACTTTAACATTTATAATATTCATTTCATATTACGGTATTTGAGCGTTTATAATTAACGATTAGATTTTAAAAAACACAAATCTAATGATGGGTACCGTAATGTATAATATATCTAATCATTATCCTAACGTTTAAAATCATAATAATTTTAATTTTAATATTTTTTAATAATAATTAGAATATCAAATTTTCATTTCATTACAATTAGAATTCTATATCTATTTTTTTTTATTAAAAATCAAACTATTTGATGATATGTCATCTATATAAAATCTATCAAATATTCAAAATCTTAAAAATAGTAAGCTCACCATATATTCCTATCAGCATTTTTTTTCGAAGTAATCTACTGCAATTATAGTTATAAGTGACATTAATACTGAAAAATAATTTTACCATTTAAAAAAAATGCTACTAAGCTTTTTTGAATAAATTTTTTATATTTAATGAGTCTATATAATTGTTATGGTATCAAATAATTTATTTTTTATAAAAAAATTTAAATTTTAATTATGATGAAAAAATGTTAAAATGTTAATTGTTATAATTAAAAAACACGAAAGTCCACTTTTTTTTTTTTGTTTGATAGAGTGATTTTTCTGTACTTTTATTATTCAACGGGTCTTTTTATGCACGTTATTGTACTATTTATTTATTTATTCAAGATATTAAATGTTAGATTTTAATTTTGAACATATTCAATAGTAAGGGTGTGCATGAGATATGAAATATCCAAATCAAATTTAAAAATTATTTTAAAATATTTTAAATCATAAAATATCAAAATTTTTTTCTAATATCGTTCTAATTTTCGAATCAAATTTAGATTTAAAATGAGATTAGAATTAAGTATAAGTACATTTTGTCTCGACTCAATTGTTTATCCCGAAGCAAATTGAACCGAAAATGGGTTAATTATATATATACACACTATATATTTAATAATGTGCTTTTTTAATTAATTTATGTTTTTATTTTTTATATATATTTTGAGTAGAAATTTGTGAATATATTATCAATATATTTTACTACTTTGTAAATATGTTCTTAAAAGTATTTTTATTCTTATAAGTATATTTACTATGTTTCAAAGGAAATATAAATGAAATTTATTATTTTATATAGTTAATATATTTTAAATGGAATATATTGATTCTGTTTTGTCCTATACTATTTTGATGTGTTCCATAATCTCGAAATTTAATCTCATTTTATTATAAAAAAAGAGTCAAAATGGGACTGTTTTGTTAAAAAAATGACAGAATTAGATCTTAAATTTTAACATTCTCGAATATTTAAGACATGACTAAAATTTAATGAATTTCAAATCATCCCTTTCCGTACGCATCCATATTCAATAGTGTATATAAAAGAATTATTTGACAAAAAATTATATCGAAACAGTAAATTTTTATTTTATATTAAAATATTTTTTAATATATAATATACATATATATATATTTCATCATCATTATCATTCATTGACGGGCCGCCATCGTTCCAATATGCGAAAATAAAACACTCTTCAATCACGGAAAATCATTCGTTGACATTTTAATTTTATAAGCTTTTTTCAATTAATTAAAGTGGAATTGAATAGATTGTACCATCTATTTCAAATTCCATGTGTCATCTTGCAAGAGTTCTTTTTTCCAATTTGTAAATAAATTTTTTAATATCTTTCGAACGTGCTTGATTATTTTTTTTTTAGATAAAAGGGTTGCAAATTTATTAATTTTTTATCTGATTTAATTTTCGTCCAATTTTCTTCAACCTATGTATTAATTTTATTTAAATTAAATTATGAAGATGTTTTTGATAATTTCGGTTGTTAATTTAATTTACGAAAGAATTAAGCCTGCAAGTACAATAAGTAGAAGTAAAAATTGAAATAATGTATTCATCAAGTCTACTTCGATATTAAATTAATCGAGATATACAAAAAAAAAAATGTAAGTAACATGTAATAGAAATTTTGTTAATTATTTCATAGTGAGTGTAAATTATTTATCTATAGAACTTATATTTTTCAATTTCATGTCACAATTTTATATACTTGCTTTTGATTTTTTTTTAAAAAAAGAAAACTAATTCTATAACAGTAAAATTAGGGTGAGTAATTGACATTTTTATATATGAAAAATAAAATATATAAAGAATTCGATTTATTCAATTTGTTCGGTTCAATATGTTTAAAAGTTTAATCATTTCAATTTTTTAAATTTAATTCAATTGATTTAAAGTTTTTTAAAAGAAATTCATTTTATTCGATTTTTTAATCGAATTAACCGAATTCTTATCTCCGAGCAAAACCCAACTTGCCACAGGCCTATTTAAGATAAACGACACCGTACCAACTCATTCGATTTATTATCAGGGTTTAAAACGCAAAACTTCGATGCCCATGCCAACTCGCTATGCAAAGAACCTTTCTACTCCTCGCGTTTGCTTCTTCCCTCCGAATGCAAATAGAATGGTTGTTGGAACACTTCGTGGGTTTGACCAGTTCATGGATTTAGTGGTCGACAACACCGTGGAGGTGAATGGTGATGACAAAAAAAATTGACATATGCATGTTGGTATAATGTTAATTTGTTTAAAATTCTATGCAATCAGGCCCCCGTTAAGTTTTTAAGCGCATCACATTCTTGCTACAGGTTATCAGAGGAAATGGCACTAGAGCCTGTGAACAGAACACAGTGATTATGATTATGGTTTTGTTTCAGTAC
The DNA here is from genome assembly GCA_948208565.1 of Hura crepitans. Taxonomy (NCBI): domain Eukaryota; kingdom Viridiplantae; phylum Streptophyta; class Magnoliopsida; order Malpighiales; family Euphorbiaceae; genus Hura; species Hura crepitans. The sequence continues at coordinate 3,037 of CANXYI011680059.1, forward strand.
TGATCAACTCCTTTATAAAACACTTTATATTTGCTACATGAACAGTGATTCTTCTCTAGATTGCCATTTTCATGTAAATCTTGGAGGAATGAGAAGGATATGTATGCCTTGAGAAATTAATAGCTACTGCTTTGTTGCCCTTGAAGCTACGTGCTTCTTTCTTTTTCAGGCTTCGGAATGTTGTTGGGCTAAGCTGTCGCCTAAGCAATCTCGCTTGCCATAGCCTAATGGTTCTTAGGCACTGAGCTAACAAGTAACTTTTGCCTTGCAATTATCTAGTTGATCTCCTATATTTATATCTAGAGAACTACTTGTTTGATCAAATACTGATGAAACTAGCACTCTGGTAAGTTCTGCAGCTGCCAATTCAGAGAATGAATGTAGAGAAATTTCTTTTGACTATTTAGCTCCTTTCCAAGTGAAAGTGAACAAATTCTTTTGAATGTTACCCAGAGGCGAAACTAAGTTTTTAAGCCAATGCAATTTAATTGTTGAGTGTGATTAGACCTAATCAACTTGCGGGTTCGGACGAGTTCGGATTAAATTCATACGGGCTTACTATTCTGGGAAAACTTACAAAAAAATTTACATACTTAAGCCCGAATCAACAAATAATATTAAACACTTGAATCTGTTGAGTTAAGCCCGTATTAATATAATGTTTATAAATTAATACAAAAATATCACTTAACAAAATTTTTTTATTATTATATTGATATTTAATGTAAAATTTTAATTTTTTCTAATATGTTAAATATATTTAATGAAAAAAATATTTAATATTTTTTTTATAATTTGACTGTTTAACTGCTAAAGAAAGAATAAATAACTAAAAATATGTATATATCGGCTGGGTTTGGTTTTTACTGCCAATCCTAGGTTTATATAAATAAAAGCGGGCTTTTGATAGGTTTGAATTAAACTTATAATTAAAAATTTATATTTTTTTTATGCAGACAAACTGATTGAATTAAACTGGTTGTTGAGCTCATTAATAGGTCAAAGTGTGATGTATTGGTACTTAGCCAAAAGGAATGTCTTTCCAAATTCATTCATCTTTTTTCCTCGTGAAAAATTGTATCTATAGCATAATTGATTGAATTCGATTTATTCTAATAATTATTTTCAAAAAATTATTTTATTTGTGATAATTTAAAAAATTAAAAATATTTAAAAAAATTTATTTAAATTATCATATGCTCCGATTTATTCGGATTTCAAATCGAATTTAATTCTATTTTTTTCGGATTGGAGTCAAATTCAAATTAATTTTTTTAGTATAGATTCGGATCAAAATAAAAAATTAATAGATCTATATAAATATATTAAAAATATTAGATATCGAAATAATAATAAAGTGTTATATAAAAAAATTAATATATATTTACTTATATATAATAAGCTATAAGCTCAGTTGACTAATAAAAAAAAAATGTATTTTTAATTCCAATTAATTTCACACAGCCTGTTATTTATTTTTTAACCTTATAATATTGGTGATTTAATTTTTGTTTCTTGGATAGAAATCAACCATGAAAGCATCTGCCCATAAAAATTGGATTTGAATTTGAAACAGTGTCTTTACAAGAAGACATAACGGTATAATTCTGTAAAAGCTTCTTTTTCCTGTATAACATACTGGCTATAAGCTGAAGCTCCCATTTATTCTTTGTGCTTTCCCTTTTCTTTTTCTTTTACGTTTATTTTTCTTTTCTATTAATTTCACTTTATTAAATAATTCTTCTTCTTCTTCTTTTTTTTTTTTTTTTAATTTTAAACTTTATTGCATGATTGTTTGAGATAATATATTCCAAGGAGCCATTTGATTTTGGGTTCCTTAATCAAAGTCGAAACCAATGAAATAAAGTTAAAATTTGAACAATTATTTTTTTTTTCAAAATTGCAAATAAAAATAATTATTTTATTTGGTTCAACCCTACAGAAATCGTACTTAATTATTAATTCTTCTCAAAAGTAGAGTCTTTGGGAATAATCAAATTGCCACATCAAGTTGAATAGGAAATAAATGTGTATCATATGGTTGTACACTGTGTGTTTGATTGATTTACTATTGAATCCTACTCCCTCCGTTCATAAATAAATAATAATTTTATTTTTATTTATTTTTAAATATAATACACTTTCCATTTTAAAAAGTGTTGATCCGTTATGCACATATATTAAATATATACCAATCACAATTATTAAATTAATCTATAATATTTGACTAAACGGTTATTATCGATGCACACTTAATACATCCGTGTACTAAAATCATATCTTATAATTATCTTATTAAATATTTAATATATCTTCATTTAATATAGTTAGTAGTCAATAAATATAAATGTTACTTCTTATATTGCTAAATATCTCTTACTAGTGCATGAACATGTTAATAAAAATATATTAATTAATTTTTTTAAATGTTTTTAAAAAAAGTGAAACCATTTTTTAGATAAGAAAATATATACTAGATTTACAAAATATTTTACTGATAATAAGCACCATTTAAGTCCTGTAATTAAAAAAAATAATGTTGAAAAACCTTTATTTTCTAATAAAATTGAATTAGTTGAAATTTGTTAAATTTTGAATATCAATCTCTAAAAAGAAAAATAAAAGCAAGTGATATTACTTGCTTTTTATTATCAAATATATTATTATACAATAAAATCAGCAAATACTGTATATAATGATGTGAAATATCCATTATTGAACTTTGATTTTTACTTGAAGGTTTTGCTTTGACTGTGTAGAGATACTTAGAATTGTAGAATATACCAAATCCATATGAGAGTATTTAATGTGCCTTAAAATTTCATAATTATTTATTCCATCCCATTTCAAAGGTTCCATTTGAATTTTTTTTATTTTATTTTAAGTGTTCATTTTAAAATTTTAAAAAATATTTAATAAGAAATTTATAATTTTATCAATATTTAATGTAATATTGATCTTGTAAAAAATTAAATATAATGTTTGGAATTAAAAAAATAACAATTTAGTCAATTGTTAACTTATTTTTATAAAAGTAAAACTTTTCAATCATTTTCTTAATTCTCATGCTAAATTTAAATAGGACATTTAAAATGAAACATAGAGAATACATATAAAAAAATACGACGATCAACGATTTCAACATTGATTAACGATGATATTCAAGAGTAAAATTAAATAGTGAAATATGATATGAATTTTTTTTATTTTTATTTTAAAAAAAAAAAGAGAAGTGAAGTATGAGATGAAATGAGTAGTAGGTGATGATTTTAGAAGAAGAAAAGTAAGCGAGTATTAATTATATGTTACATTGTATTTAGTTATGGTAATATTGCTAAACAATGAACTTAACCAAAAGGAACATGGAAAAATTTGTCCAAATTGAATCTATAAATTTATTCATAAATTATATTAATTAAAAATTACTATTATTATTTTATAAATACCACTATGTGTGTAGTTATTGAATAAATCTTTAAATAAAATTTTCACGTGTAAAATTAGATATTGTTTTTATTTAATTCGATTGATTTTATGACTTTTAAAAGATTCATTTTTAATTTATTTAATTTGTCAAAACCCAACTAACTAATTACATATACTTAATTCAAGTAATTATTTATTCATGAATTTTACAAAATATATAGTATTTGCTTCTCAATTATGTATATTTGATAAGTTTTTGCTTATAAACTTTTAAAATGATTATAATTTACTATTTTTTATTAGTTTTTACATTTAAATTTTTATTATTTTGAGGACAAAATTTATGGATAATGATTTGTTACTTTAGTATTTCGATATGCACAAAATATAAATTTTTGGATCACCGATGCGCATTCTATGTATATCAAAGTACGGGAGTACCAAATTAGCATTTAAAATTTATACATATCAAAAAATTTCAAAAGTAAAAATTATTTATTTTAAAAAATATGAGACCTTCTTTTTTATATTTCAATTTATCATCGAAATATTTTCGAAAAAAAGAAAAATTTTAAAATAAATGCAGTCTATTTTATAAAATTTAAAGATAAATTTGACTTTTATGCTAAAAATTATTTGTCTTTTATAAAAAAAGGTTGATTTGCTAGCTTATCCCAAAATCAATCAAATTAATTAGCATTAATAACAATGAAAAGCTAGACAAAAAGCAAGAGTAGGAAGGGCAAATGTACAGAGATTGAGGTGTGAGGTGGCAGAAGAAGCGTAGGTATTTTTATGTATTAGGTAAAAGGTGGGACCAAAATGCTGACATAATTACTGTATAATACAGTTTAATTAATCCTAAGATCGGGTGGTCCTCTTCTCACTTTGATCACCAAATTCTTGTCAGAACCAGTTGGCTCTGCTTTGCGTAATACAAGGCTTTTTCCCCTTTTTTTTTTTTTTATTTTCCTCAATGTGATTATCTGTCATTCCGTAGGGTCCTGTTTGGTCCTTGCTTTTAGGGCATTCTCTTCTTACTTTACCAAACTTCATTCATGGGGATGAATTTTATTCAATAACCCAATTTATTTTTTTTAGTTCAATCGATTTTTTTATGAAGTAAAAGCCTTTTTTTTACTAAGATTTAAATTTATAATTTTGTTTTATAAAAAACAATTGTGCAACCACTTAGAATCTTTGTGAAAATCTTTTCTTCAATTTATAGCATAGTGACGTTGCAGAAATTCTTGGCTTTCTTAAAGGAAAAACAAGTTGGTTTTGTAAGCATAAAGAATTCAAACATTGGATGTTAACGGTTACCATCCATTCAAGAATCAAATTATCAAATAAAGAGAACCATGAATGATTCTAAATCTTGTATTTTTAAATAATTAATCATTAATTATCTCACAGTCAAACTGGATAATGGAGTTCATTACGACCAAACATGCCTTAAGTTCTGTTGCAGATTACCTGATGACTTGTTCATATATATATATATATATATATATTTTTTTTTTTCCAACCAAAAAAAAGGTATTTTAAGCATTTCTTTTCTTGCAGACATGGCGATGTTTAAGCTGATGTGGCCAAATTCCGAGAGATCTAACAAGGGAATGGAAGATAAAAGCTTTCTCATTTCTCAGATTTGGTTATATAAGGGAAATGGGAAATCTGAAGAGGTGTTCTACTTTCTCTCTCCACCCCATGTTCTAAGCTCCTACCTCTTAATTTCATCTTCTTTCTAACCAAAGTTCTTTACTTTCTCTCTCTAACACCTCTCCTGTTTGCTTCTTGAAGCCTCAATATCCAATCTAAAGGAAGAATACAAAAAGAAATAAAATCAATAAAAGTGATGATAGTCACGTCTTACCATACCCACTAAACCTTTCCTTCAATCCAACTCTACATGCCCACATTGAAATTCTTGACCTTTCTTTCTTAATCTCGTTACCCATTATTAAAAATCCAAAATAACTATTAAAATAAAACACCCACAAGAGAAAGACTATTTTTTGATTCAATTTCTTTGATACAATGACTGATGTACTTCAATCGTCCTCTTCGCACTTCTCTTCTCCTTCAAGCTCTTCGACGCCATGTGTCGACAATGATATTTCACACCAACAGCTTCCACTTAGCCCCACTATACCCCAAGAAATTGACGAACAAGAAGAATTAGAAGAACAAGAAGTGAGAGACATATCCGTAGACAGGAAAGAAAGGGAGAGAGAAGGGGATCAGCTGTCACTTCTTGAACTTTTGGTCACTGTTTTCCGAAGGTCTGTTGTTGGGTGCAGTATTGCTGGGAGCGAAGAGCTTTTCAATATGGAGATTGGGTTACCTACAAATGTTAGACATGTTGCTCATGTCACTTTTGATAGGTTCAATGGCTTTCTGGGTTTGCCTGTTGAGTTTGAGCCTGAGGTGCCCAGAAGAGCTCCTAGTGCCAGGTTAGTTTTTGAAAGTAGCTAGCTTTTGCTTTCCTTTTTGTGTCAAATTGCGAATTTTGGTCTCAAGGTTACTTTCGTTGTTTGTTGAAATTTCTTTCTTGAATTACTTGGAATGACTCTTTATCCTGTATTGAATTGTTTAAATTTGGCTTTGGGTCACAAAACCAATCTTAAAATTCTCACTTCCATTTCCAAATTGTACCAAATTTACTGACTTTGTGAATTATCCCACATTCTGTTCTGCTTTATTATACAGTATTTGACTAGCATGAATAACTCATTTGAGTTTGAATCTTAATGACTTTTATTTTCATTACTGGGAATTTGGGCAAATTTTCTGCTGAAGTAGAATTAGTGTTAGATGTGCATTGTTAATAGTATTTGATTGGTTTTAATATTTGGCTATGAGTATTCCACTATAATGATATTTCATAAAAAGTACTATAGATAGGGGAGTTTTGTGAATGCAATTTTTGTAACAAAGTCTTCAGTTAGTTACTCTGTTTGCTTCATATCTTGCTTAATCTTTGCATCTTCCTTGATTCACCTCCCATCCTGAAAATTTTCTGTTTTTGTGGATTTTTTTGTCTTGAAACTTGAGATGCATCGCATGTTTGTACTTATGCCAATGCTATATTGGTGAACTCTGTTAGATTTCTTGCCTGAAAACAAGGTTTTAGTCATTATGAACTTTGAATATTGTCTTTCCTTATAGAACTTTGCAATTTGGGCTGGCCTATACTGGGTTTTCTTCGTTTTGCCTCCTGTAAAAACTCTCCTGCATCTAGTCAAGTCCATGATAAACCATGCCGTCTTGCTTGCAATCTTTCCTTGTTGAAGCACCTATTTGTTTCATGAGTATTGGCGATTGGATCACTTTTTCTTTATTGGCAAATGTAATGCTTGTTTCTTCTGACTGACATTGTTGATGTCTTATTATAGACTAATTGTCCTTCATTTGTAGTGCTACTGTTTTTGGGGTCTCAACTGAGTCCATGCAGCTTTCATTTGATTCCCGAGGGAACAGCGTGCCCATGATACTCTTGATGATGCAAAGACAACTATATGCTCAAGGTGGTTTGCAGGTATTTGTTCTTTCTTTTCTCAGGTGTGCCAGCTGAATCAAATAGGGCCAGTTGCCTCCTAAATGCACGATATAACATCATATTTGGTGTAGAATTTTATCTTTTACATGCAGCACGGTACATCTGGGTTAAACGAAAAATAAGTGGCTAATTTCTTTAGCATATAAAGTACTGGACTGGGATCCAATTATTAACTGAACTTGAATATTGATTTCAAATTGTACAGGCAGAAGGAATTTTCAGAATTAATGCAGAGAACAGCCAGGAGGAGTATGTTAGAGAACAGTTAAATAGGGGAGTTATCCCCGAGGACATTGATGTCCACTGCTTAGCTGGTCTTATAAAGGTACTAGTCGGCGTTTTGATCCTCATCCCTAGGTTTCAGTGGATGGCTTCTGATGGACTCCTGCAATTGTGCTTTGCATAAATCTTTTCTGGTTTGAAATTTCCTCAACAATTATGGTTATAACATTTGCAAATGCTGTTTTTGACCAATGTCTCAAATCATTAAAGATAATAGTCTTTTCACGGTGCAGTCCACTCCTTCCCTCTCATAATTCGCTTTTATTTCAACAGTACATTGATCTCGTTATTTTTGTATGCAGGCTTGGTTCCGAGAACTCCCGACTGGTGTCTTGGACTCTCTTTCACAAGAGCAGGTAATGCAATCTCAGTCAGAGGAAGAATGTGTTCGGCTTTCAAGGCTTCTTCCTCTGACAGAAGCTGCACTACTGGATTGGGCAATAAACCTAATGGCTGATGTTGCTCAACTGGAGCATCTTAACAAGATGAATGCACGCAATATTGCAATGGTTTTTGCACCAAACATGACTCAAGTGAGTGAATATTGCACTTTATGGCTTAAACTTAGGTGGAGCAACTGCCTTTTGTTTGACCTTTTTCCTTTTCATTTGAAGATGTCGGATCCATTAACTGCACTCATGTATGCTGTGCAAGTTATGAACTTTCTGAAGACTCTTATTGTTCGGACAATCCGGGAGAGAGAAGAATCTGTGATAGAACCAGCTACCGTTTCTCGTCTTGAGCCTTCTGATGAGAATGGCCATCAAAGCTCTTGTCATTCTTTCTTGGAGACTAATGAGGACACAAGTGAGCTGAACGAACAGCAGAAAGTATTTGTCACAGAAGAACCTTCTGTTCACGACTCTCCTCCACCTAGTGAAGATAAATTTACAGATGCAAGCGGATGTCAAAATTTCCTAACTTCTATTGAGAACATTCCTGGAGGAAATCGGTTGCTGGTTGATAATTGTCTTTGTGAAGTTGTATGTCAAGTAAACACAATGACAAATGGAAACTTAGAGGGTGGCTTCACAACTAAGATCGGAGGGGTCCAACCAAGAAGTTGCAGAAACAGAAATTGTCAATCAAGTAATTCGAGTTTCAAAAAGGGATCAAAGAGAGCGACTGAGCAGGCAATGGTTGGAGCTGCAGGACCTGTAGAGAAGGGCAAGGGAGTCAGTATAGTGGGTTCTATAAATCCTAGGACAGAGCTATTCGAAGCTTGGCGATGAACGGTGTTGACTGGGAGGAATTGCCAGCCAATGAAACAAGTTGGCACAGTGTGTGTTTTCCTTTGGAAATATTGTGTATGGTTTTTCTGTGTGATTTGATATGATGTTTCTGGGTTTTCATTAACATGTATTGCTGTTTCAGGTTTGATTTCCTTAACATGTGCTAACAACCTAGTACAGATTGTCGTAGATAATATTTATTTGTTTGATTTTCCAGAATGCAATCTAAATTCCATGGTTAAAATACTGTTGCTGAAAGGCTATCATGTAATTCAAGTAACTGCATCTCAAGGAAAAACTCAAATGGATGAATGACAGCTTCTTAATTTATTATGCAATTGGTTGTTCAGACATCAGTGTTGTTGATGATAATAAGAGATTGAATACCAATAGGTGAAGTATCATTTTGCTTATCAAAAAACTTCTTGACTTTAAAATCTTCATTTCAATCGGTTTTAATGTTCGTTTTTTAAAATTTAAAAGAGAATTTCTTTAATGTTCATTTATAAGAGCAAAATTCTAGCTCTCATTCGAAATCTAAGAATTCGATTTTTTTCATTTCAAAAAATTGAATTTTAAATTATGATTTTTATATGAAAATCGTAATCAGAATTCATTTATAGTATTAATTAATTTCTTTTAAATTTAATATATAAATTAACATGTTATCTAGTATTATCACCTAAAAATATTGTCAGCCTTTTTGTGTATGTTAATCACCTAAATAATTCCTTGTGCATTATTCACAATGAACCAATTATTTGGAAGATCATCCGATGCTAAAATAATTGGAAGTTATGGAAAATTTTCCAATAATCAGATTCGATTTTTCATTTATTCATTTTGGAGAATATATATAAAAAGTATAATTTTTTAAATTATTTTAATTTCAAAGCATCATATTAAGGGGTAAAAAAGTCAAGTTAA
>CANXYI011680095.1:0-14439 GCA_948208565.1 Hura crepitans
AGTAAAAGCTCAATGAGGTATCCAGAGTTATCAAGACTAGCACGTGATATTTTGAAAATTCCAGTCACTACTGTTGCTTCAAAAGCTGCTTTTAGTATGGGAGGAAAACTATATCCATCACTAGAAGTTCCTTACATCAAAGACAATTCAATCGCTGATTTGCCAATTGGATTAGTGAGGTAGGTAATATTAACTTCTTGATTGTGTTTGGTTCATGTCACTTCTTTTTCAATGTTGCATTCATATACTCCTTACAGCTGTAAATGTTGATTCAACAGTAGTTTCACAATTCATATAGGTGATAATGGTGATTCAAATTGCTCTAGTGAGGAGGAGGATGAAAGTGATAATGACAAAATTGAACTTCTTAATAACTTTTAGGTAATATTTTTACACCAATATTGCTCTTTCTATTTTTTTCCACTTTATTTTGTTTGATGCTATCTAACTATCTTTCATTTTTGTAGGAAATATGCCCAATGTTGGACCTTCACTTTCAAAGTCTGAAGATATGAACTAACATCATTGCTATATAGAGTTTTGAGTCGAAGATAGCAATTGTGCAATTATTTTGTGTAGGTTTTTGTTGAAGATATAGACACTTTTTGAAGCAACCTTACATTTTGAAGTTGAAGACAGAGGATTGTTTATTTAAATTTTAATGTAGATTTTTGTTGAAGAAATTTTAGATTCAATCTCTAGGTATTTTATATAGGTATTTTGATATAGTATATAGTAAATATTTGAATCTTTTTTACTTAATATTGCAATATTATTAATTTGTAATATTATTTTGGAACTATGTTAATTAATTTAGAAAATATTTGTACAATATATGGGCCAGGCCAAGCTCAGATTTTCAATATATTTCACGGACTAGGCTTGGACAAGCATAATATATTCTTATGGGTCTTTACGGGCTTGGGCTTTATCATTTAAATTGCAAGCCCTCTCGAGCCCGGCCCAAGCCAAAATTTGAACAAGTCTAAGAGCAGCTATGACAAACAATATAACAGTTTTGAGCAGCAATCGGAGCTACAGCTGGAAGCGGAGTGCTGCTTGGCAACAGAAATAGAGATGGGGAACCACAAAGAGGTATGGACAGCCCCAATTTTGCAACCAGAAGATTGATAATGGATAGGAGAACTAGGTAGAGAACAAGATAGTGCTACAATACACAACGCTTGAGTTCCCAAACTTTAACCAATCTAAGGATCTGCTGGATTTAGGCAGCATCAATAATTTCATTATTACTGCAGCAACCCAAGGTTTCAAATTGAGAGTTCAAACTCTACCTAGCTTGGGTGTTGCTATTGCAAAGAGAGAAAAATTATTTAGCAAAGGTATTTTCCAAGCAAAATCAACTGATCCACAAAGCAAACTAAATAAATTATTGGACAGATTTCGAGTTCTTTTCTTTTTCCAAGCAAAAATGTGGTTGCCAACTATTCGTATTTGTAAGCATTGCTTGAAGGAATATCATAAAGAGGGTCTTGAGTAGAGATGAGTACTCAGTCAATTCGGTCCAAAAACCAACCAGGCCAAGTAGACCAAACTCTACCTAGAAAATAACCGAAATAACCAAATAAGGTATGAAAACTGAACCAAAAAAACCAAATAAAACTGAACTTTTTATATATAAAAAATCAAAACATAATTTTTGTGTAAAACGATGTCATTTTAAATATCAAAGTTCAAGGACCGAACTGAATACCCAAAATTTTTTAAAAAACAAACCAAATAAATTAAAAATCGAATAGACTAAAATAGCTATCAGTTTCAGTACAGTTTTGCTCATCCCTAGTCTTTAGCTTGAGGACAAGCTCATTTTCTAGGAAGGGAATAATGTTACAGCTGGTTGCAGGCAGAATGATGTGATCTATTTCCTTTTATTTAATTCCCTAAATTAGCCAGCTGATTACAAGCAAAATTTATGTGATTTCTTTCCTTTTTATTTTAGTTTCCTAAACTAGCCCAGGTTTATTTAGTATTTCTATATTTTAGCCTTAATTAGGGGAACTTTCTTTATTCTTTTAACAATAATCTCTATTTAAAGAGACAAGAAATAAAAATAAACAAGCAAAAAGTTTAGTAGAAATTTTAAAAAATTAGGTTCTCTCTCTAACGAGTCCTAAGAACTTTCCTTATTCTTGTAATAATAATCTCTATTAAAGAGACGAAAGAAATAAAAGTAAACAAGCAGAAAGTTTAATAGAAATTTCAAGAGATTAGGTTCTCTCTCTAACGAGTCCTAAAGTTCTTGCTTTCCTTGATAAACTCGAAGGTACAAGCTCCCTTTGACGAGCTTGATTTATTGCCCAGCATTTTGATCCATATTATGGGGCTGCAACAGTCAAACATTAGCAACAACTAATAGGCACAAACTTTCAATTCCTGGATGATATTTAAGACTATGGAATCAAAATGTTTTGTCAAGTTAAGAGTTCATATTTGAAACACGCCAATTATCCGGAAAGCTAAAACAATGTTAGATGGAGGTTAGGACACCATTTGCAGTAAAAGGTTGCTTTACTAGCACTGGATAGTATTTGTTAGGACAGCATTAGCGCTAACAATTTTCTTAAAAACAGCAGAACAAAATATTAATGATACATGGGTAGAACATAACATACATGGCTTGGAGGGATATGTTTTCCACTCAGAAGGTCCAATAGAACAGTTCCATAACTGTAGATAACACTCTCAGGGATGACTCTACCTGCAGTATTTGAGCATCCAAATCAGCATAATGATAAGAGTACCCAATCTTAGTCTCTAAATGTGATTGTTAAAAGGCTAGCAGAATGATTGACCATACTTGCTAGGAACCATGTTAATATTACATCATGTTTGCATCAGCATTCAGTAAATATAAAAATAAATGTGATAGTGGATGTAAACGTCCTCCAATATAAGTTAGTAGCTCCTAAGATGTTTTTGAGTTTGTGAGTTTGGGACTATAATCAAAAACCATAAACCAGAATTACCTGTTTACCAATTTCAGCAAAGCTACAGAACCAAAATCAAGAGCGCAATTTCTACAAATAACAGATATAGAAATTTGACCTTTCCAGCCAAAAAACTCTTGCTGTTAGGTCTGTAAAAATCTAGAACAGGAGGGGTGGGCATGGAATTGAACAAGTTTTGAAGAGGCCATCAATCTATAATCTTAAATTTGAGGAAGGTTTTGGGTGCATTTTTTGAAAAATGAAAATGGCAGGGAGCTCTATATTGGAAAAGAACATCAAGTGATAAAAACTTGAGTATATCCTATGCAAGTAATTTTTTCATTATGTCTGTCATACTCTGGCATAATAAAAAGAAGATATATTCGCCACACCTGAGAAGTATACTGTAACGTATCGAAGGAAAAGGGGTAAAAAGGGAAACTCAGAGCAGGTTAGTTAGTTAGTATACAGTCATGCTTAGCTGATTTATTTTCTTCAGCTGGTACTCACGCCTCTTTGGCTGTATGTGGCTGTATGTACAGCTCACTCAATTCTTGCTATATGTAACGGAACTCCTATGGGGGACCACAAGCTTAATAAATACAAATATTCTCTCATTTAATTCTCTCTCTCTCTCTCCTTCATCTTCCTCTGTTCTTCCTCTCTATTCTTCTGAATTCTACTGAACCCAGAATATTGCTAGGAAATTCCTAACAGCTAGTATCAAAGCCACTGTTCCTCAGCTGTTCCGCACTTTCTGATCATGACCAAAAATAATCCACCTAAGAAATCCATCGAGGATCTAGAAGAGCAATTTCGCTCTTTCACAACAACTTTCAGCGAACAATGGGAAACCCAATTTGGATTCTTGGAATCTAAATTTCATGACCTTCAAGCTGAGCAGAACCTTCGCATTGCAACATTGTTGCAGGAGCAAAATTCCTTATGGACAGAGCTTCATCAGGAGACCCAACACTCCATAGCTCAGCTGGCGCAACTCATTCAGAATCAGAACTCTGCTCCTCCACCAACCACCTCTGTTCCTTCCTCCAACTCTCGAGGTAAGGACACCTTCCTTGCTTTTGATAGTGACTCTAGATCAGATAAGGGACTATTGCCCACTCCCTATGAATGAGACAGTCTAGACTTATTGCATCAGGGCCGATCCTATTTGCAGAGATTCCTTCCAAAGTGTGATTTACCCACCTTTGAAGGAAGAGATGTTCAGCCATGGCTAAGTGAATGCCGTAAATACTTTACCATTTATGAGTTAGCTGCTAATTGACAAGTAGATCTAGCTAGTCTATAACTAATGGGTAAAGCAGAGTCATGGTTTTTTAAATTGGAGTAGAGATAAGGGTGAGATTAGTTGGAATGATTTTTCTCAAGCCATTTGTAAAAGATTTTATGACAGTGCAGAAGAAGATGTCGTGGAAGAAATGATTAAAATTGGACAAATGGGTACTGTAACAGAATATTTGGACAAATTTGAGTTGCTTAAAATTAAAATGGAAAGGATCTATCCTAACCAACCCGAATCCTATTTTGTTTCTTGCTTTATTGGGGGGCTTAAGGATGAGATTCGATCAATAGTCAAGATGTTTAAACCACCTGATTTATATACTGCTATAGGACAAGCCAAGTTACAGGAGACACATGTAGAAATTATGAAAATCAAACCTCCCTTCAAATCTACTCTCAACAATAAACCATGGAATCCATCCTCCTTTACCACCAATAAAACTCCTCTTTCTCTAAACCAGCCAACCTACAGTCCAAAACCAAACACCAATTATGTTCCTGAGACTAAAGTCACTAATCCTTCTAGTCTTCCACCTACTAAACCACCCAACACTAACTTTAGAAAACCTAGGGTTTGTTATAAGTGTGGGGACAAGTACTACCCAAGGCATCAATGTGCTAATACAAAAAAACTATTAGTGATGCAGTCTGCGGATGAACAGATCATAGAGGAGGAAGGTTGGCATAACAACGAGGATACTAGCCATTTGGAGTCTGAAGAGTTGGAGGAAGGCTTATCCTTAAACGCAGTGGAGGGGGGAATTAGTGATAATGCTATTAAGTTAAAAGGGCAATTAAATGGTCAGTCCATCATGATCCTTATAGATAGTGGGAGTACCCATAATTTTGTGGATTCTCGAATTTCTAAATCCCTTAAACTACCAGTACTACACGTCCCTACTGTTACAGTAACAATTGCTCATGGAAGGCGAATAACTGTAACTGATAAATGTGACAGGTCAAAATTGTCAATTCAAGGTAGTAAGTTTCTATTTAACTTGTGGGTTTTAGAATTGGGGGATTATGATATGATATTGGGGGGTTGATTGGATGAAAAGACACTCTCCTGTAACCTTCGATTTTTCAGCCAATAAGTTGACCATTCATAAGGAGGGCAAGTTGTTAGAATTAAAAGGGTTGGAGGAACATATTACCCTTAAAATGATGTCTGCCAAAACATTGGGTAAGGTGGTTAATAAAGGCTGGAAAGGAATTACTTCTAGGCTGTTTCTCTTACAAGTCTCACCTCCTTCCTCTTACCTCACCACTTCAAATGCTACCCCACATTCCTCACCAATTCAGAAGTTACCTAATCAGTACGATCACATCTTCCAAAACCCCACTCAACTACCCCATCCAGAAAGCACAATCATGCCATTCCTCTAAAACCTCACACGGAACCCATTAACATGAGACCCTATAGGTGCTCACACCACCAGAAAACAAAAATTGAGACCTTGGTGAGAGAAATGCTCCACAACCAAGTAATTCAGCCTAGTAAGAGTCCTTTTGCTTCTCCTGTTCTCTTAGTTAAGAAGAACGATGGGACATGGAGATTTTGTGTTGATTATAGAGAGCTAAATAAGGCCATAGTCAAAGATAAATTTCCCATTCCTATTATAGATGAATTGTTGGATGAACTTCATAAAGCAACTATTTTTTCCAAAATAGACCTTAGGTCTAATTATCATTAGATGAGAATGAAGGTTGAGGACATTCCTAAAACTGCTTTTTCGCACTCATGAAGGCCACTATGAATTTAGGGTGATGCCATTTGGGCTCACTAATGCCCCCAGCTTCTTTTCAAGCCTTGATGAATGATATATTCCAGCCATTCCTGAGGAAGTTTGTGTTGGTATCTTTTTATGACATCGTTACTTACAGTCCCTCCCATGACCAACATTTAGAACACTTGGAAACTGTGTTCTTGGTTCTCACAAAGCATCAGCTCTTTGCAAAGGCTTCTAAATGTGAATTTGGCAAAAATTCTATCAACTATCTGGGACATATTATTTTAGCTACAAGGGTGTCTACTGATTCCAGCAAAGTGGAAGCAATGCTGGATTGGCCTATTCTTACAACCCTTAAAGGATTGAGAGGCTTTCTTGGGCTCACAAGATACTAACGAAGATTCATTGCAAGGTATGGAGTCATTGCTAAACCTCTGACTGAGCTTTTTAAAAAAAGACCACTGCTTGTGCCCTAGTGCTCAGGAAGCTTTCGATCACTTGAAGGCTTGTCTTACACAAGCTCCGATTCTCACCCTCCCTAATTTCTCTCAACCTTGTGTTAGAATGTGATGCGAGTAGTTGCAGATTGGATACAGTTCTTATGCAAAAAGGCAAGCCTATTGCATTCCTTTCGAAGACTTTAAGCCCTCGACATCAACAAGCTTCAGCTTATGAGAGAGAGTTGATGCCTATAGTGTTGGCAGTGTCCAAATGGAGACATTATTTGGAATATAATTCCTTTGTCATCTGAACAGATCATGAAAGTATAAAACACCTCTTGGAACAGAGGCTCCACTATTCGATTCAACACAAAGGGGTCTCCAAATTACTGGATATGGATTATATTATTCAGTACAAACGAGGGCACCACAACAGGGCAGCTGATGCACTTTCTCGACAATTTGAGGACCAAACTTCCTCCGGTTTATGTGCCATTTCTAGCATAACTCCTTTATGGGTCCAAGAGGTACTCAATGCTTATAATGGGGACCCTAAAGTGCAACAATTGCTCACTGCTCTCTCTGTTGCCTCCTCTGCCTATCCTAATCATACTCTAGTAGGTGGAATAATTAAGTATAAAGGGTTTATATTGGGTTTGCTACTACTTTGCAACATAAACTACTTACTGTCAGCCATGATTCTCCCATTGGAGGGCATTCGGGGGTACGTGGTAACCTTAATCGCTTCCAAGAATCTTTTTATTGGCCTAACATGCAGAAGTGTGCTTTGGACTGGGTACTACAGTGACACCTGTAAGCAGTGTAAAAGTGAGACTATTTCCCCACCAGGCTTGCTTCAGCCCTTACCCATTCCTGATCATGCTTGGCAAGACATCACTATGGATTTCATTGAGAAATTACCTAGGACTGAAGGATATGATACTATTCTAGTTGTCGTTGACAGGTTCACCAAAATGGGGCATTTCATTCCCTTGACCCACCCCTTCACTGTTGCAACAGTGGCTCAGGCTTTCCTCTCTCACGTTTTTAAGCTCCATGGTATCCTAAGACTATAGTTTTCAACAAAAACAGGATATTCACTAGGCATTTCTGGCAAGAGTTAATGAAACTTTTGGGAACCAACCTACATTTCAGCTCTACTTACCACCCCCAATCAGACAGGCAGTCAGAAAGACTCAACAGGTGCCTGGAAACATACTTGAGATGCTTGACATTCCACAAACCCCAGATGTGGGCTAAGTGGCTTAGCCTTGCAAAATTCTGGTACAATACCAATTTCCACAGCGCTATAAAAATGAGCCCATTTCAGGCAACTTATGGGTATCCCCCTTCCCTACCTAATCTTCCCAACACATCCTCTTCAGTGGCAACAGTTGAGGAATTCCTACAAACAAGAGAAGCTATGTCCTCTTACCTCAAAGATCAGCTTGCTGCTTCCAAAAATAAGATGAAACAACAGGCTGATAAACACAGATCAGACAGGGAATTTTCAGTGGGAGATTGGGTCTACCTCAAGATCCAACCTTAAGGTACTATGGCCCATTTCAGATTCTGGAACAGATTGGAAGGTGGCCTACAAGCTCGCTCTGCCCCCTAATTGCCGGATTCATCCTGTTTTTCATGTCTCCTTGTTAAACAAGAAGGTGGGGGATCATGCTACGCCTATCTCCACTCTGCCACCACTTGTTGATGGTGAATTTTCCCTCTTACCCGAGAAGGTTCTTAATACTAGAACAGTCCTACTCAATGACACACATGTTCCCAGCTACTCATTAAATGGCAGCAATTACCTACTGTGGAGTCCACTTGGGAAGACAGCAAGTTCATTGAGAGTGAGTTTCCTGAGTTTTTTTCATTCTTGGGGACAAGAATGTCTTCAAGGGGAGGGCATTGTAACATATAGAACGAAAAGGGGTAGAAAGGGAAACTCACAGTAGGTTAGTTAGTTAGTATACAGTCATGCTTAGCTGGTTCATTTCCTACAGCTGATACTCACGCCTCTTTGGCCATATGTACAGCTCACTCAATTCTTGCTATATGTAACGGAACTCCTATGGGGGACCACAAGCTTAATCAATACAAATTTATTCTCTCCCATCTAATTCTCTCTTTCTCTCTCCTTCCTCTTCCTCTGTTCTTCCTCTCTATTCTTCTTAATTCTACTGAACCCAGAATATTGCTCGGAAATTCCTAACATATACTGAGGCAATTCAGAGTTAATCTGCATGCCCTAATTCTTGGTCTAGCACCTACTTGTTCTTTTTGGTGTACTTTCAGTGACGTACAAACGCCTCAATTTGTCAAAAATCTTTCCTCTCTTCATCAACGACAGCTCTTCAGGGAGAAAAAAAAAAGGCGCACACACAAACTTTCCGGAAAAGAAAAACGATAACTGAAAAGACCTATATTTGTAAATTAACATTGGCATAACACCCAAAAAAAATGTACTTTGCCTCAGTACTAATGGAGTCATTTTTAGAACTTTAGATTGCAAGTTCAAATACAAGCAGAGCCTTATGAACAGAAAAACATAAAGGAAATACATGGAAATGCACCTGTCCGCAAAAATTCTGGTGGAGTATAAGCCAAGTTTGTGCTATAGCTTTTCCCATCCCGGCTATTCTTCATCAAACCAAAACTAGATAATCGAGGGTCACCATCCTATCATTAAAAGGAATTTAAGTGCGATAAAAGACCAACAAGTTCGCTATCGACCGAAAAAAAACAAATGAAAAGTATGAACTTCCCAGTGGAAGATGAAAGAAATTAGATAGGTAGATAAAAATGGAAAGATAATTTGATCAAACATTTTCACCTATAAAAACAAAATCTTCTTGGCTTGGACAAGTTACCACAAGATTATTGTATGCAATCCTGGAAAGATAGAACTTTTGTAAAATTGAATTGGGAAGGAAGACCAAAAGGTATCACCATCCACAAATGATTCAAGAGCAAGTGGGAAAGTAGAAGCATCAACGCGCGCAAGTTAAAAAGAAGTATCTTTTACAGTACAACTTTCAAGTAGTACTGGAGCGCTTTTCCCGCAAGGAGAGAAGCAATTTTAGTTAAAAATTAAATTTATAGCAAAAGGTAAATTAATATGCGATACACAAAAAGTGTGTGTGTTGAAAATATGTACCTCATCAAAAAGAATTCTGTAGGCATTCAAATCATGATAAATTTTGCGGTTTTGGGCATCGCAATGATCAAGTAGTTTTGCAATATAATGAGCAACTCTGACCCGCATTTCCCATGGTAAAGGTTGCTTTTCCCCTATTGTAATAAGCATGAAAAGAAAGAAATAAGTTTTTTTTCCTTTTTTTTCTTTTGCAGAAAAGCAAAGAAAGAGGAAAATACAGTGAAAGAGATGCTTGGAAAGGGTGTCATTAGGCATGTATTCCGCTACCAATAAGCGCTCGTCACCCTCAGCACAACATCCAATTAAGTTGACTAATCTCTTATGCCGAAGTTTGCCAACTCCAGAAGCCTCCGTCTGCAAGGGAAGAAAGATCAATTCTGATACATATAGAAAGAAAAAATAATCAATTAAAAAGACATTAATTACCACAAACTGGTGAGGGTCAGGCCAGGCGAGTCTGGAGAAGCGTTTGATGGCAACTAGGCGATTGTTATTAAGCTTCCCTCTGTAGACAACATTGGGAGCCTTTTCTCCGCACTCAGACACAATATAATCGGCGCTGAAACCATTAGTGGCAGCTCGAAGTTGGGCGAAGGTGAATTCAGTGAAAGGAGGGACTTTGTCTAGGTCTTGGTCTTGGTCTTGGTCTTGGTCTTGGTCATGTTCATGGTCATGGTCATGGTGGAGCACTCCATTGGCTAGATCTGCCTTTGCTTCTTGAGGGGGAAGGGGCTGTTGGTCAGGATAAGCCAAATGAGTAGTCTTGGACTGAAAGCAGCCCATCACTTTGTTCCTATCCTGATTGTTGTTTTAAATATAGTTGCTACTATTTGCCTCTTGTGGCACTAGTGAATGAAAACTCAGCGTTGATTACTATTGTAAATTTGGAGACAAAAGGGACTCCACTGATGACTGAAATGCAGAGGAATAAAGAAGGAAAGAAGAGCAACAGTGAGCCGAGGCCTTGAGTTCAGTGAGTTCCCTTTGGCTTCCCTCTCCAGGAACCTCATGCACAGGGAGAATGAAGGTCACGTGACAGGCTGAAAATAGGCACGTGAAGATAGATATGTGATTATTATTATTAAAAATATGGAAATAAAAATGAATAGAAAAATTATTATAAAGAAATAATTAATATACGAATAATTTATAGTTATCCATAATATGAATATTTCATAACACTTTTCTTTATATAACTATACACTATAAATATATCTCATTAAAATCTTATTAAGAAAAATTTAATAATATAAAAAATTAACGAAGGAAAAAGAGTATTATATTTACAGATAAATTACTTATAGATAAATTAGTTCTCCTAAAAAATACAACTAATGATCACAATAGTCTTCCAATTGATGCATTATAATACTATCCTAATGTCTTTTGAAAATCAAACTTGATGTTGTCTTTCTGAACAAATATACTTTGTTATCACTTGAATGAACTTTATAAATATCGATTTGTCTTCTTTCATGAGTTCATGAGTGAAAATAATTGTTGAAATATATTTTGTTGTAACATTTTTTTTTTATATAGCCACATTTGATCTATGCAATACTTGCATGGTGCAGTATCTTCATGCAATGGTTTTAGCTTGGATTCTATCGCTAATCCACATATTCCTCTAATATATTGATCATGATTCTCAACCATATGCATATCCTGTGTGCTTTATGAACAATTGATATTTTTGAAATAATGGATGTGGCTAGTAATATCATTAAACTTATACCTAATATATTTGATAACTTCTAGTGCTTGAACTATTAGTCCATAAACGTTATTTTTAGCTAATGAATCTATTCTAGCTTCAGTTGTTCTTTCCTATTTAATCAATTACTACATAATTGACATTTTTCTATAACTTCAGACTTAAATTCATTATTGTTGTTCATTTTATAAGCAACTACATAAGCAAACTTTATCAATATTTTCATCTCTTTTCAATATTTTTAGATTCAATAAAATTTCATAACTTAATGATATTGAAACCACTTCTGGTATTACTTCTTTAAAAATATGAAAATGTTAATATATGTTATTTTTGACCTTTTATAGAATATCATTTATAAAGTTTTTCTTTTTCTTTGTTAAAAAAATAAAATTTGCTCTAATAAACTTATTATGTTTAATTGTAATTTAGATTAATTTGCAACTAAACTTACAATATGCTTTTTAGGAATGATCAATAACATATGAAAATATCCTTCAGGGATAATCATTAACGTATGATTATGGCCATTTACCATTTTCTTACAATGAGCCATAAAATAATATTCAGGAGTTTATGGGCATCTATAATTCATAGAATTTATAATGCTTCCTCTTAGATGTCCATGATCAAATATGTATCTCATTAAAACCTTATTAGAAAAAACTCCATGGGATAAAAATATAACGAAGGAAAAATAATACGCAATATTATAATAATATATATAGTGAGCTGCCTCGTTAAAAACCTTACTAGGTAAACCCAATAGGACAAAAACCATGGTTAAGGGAAAAAGAGTACATCAAGTATTTTCCTCACTAACGATAATGACAATTTAAATATTGAGATCGTATGTATTTAATTTTTAAAAAAATCATATCTTCTAAATTTATAATTATATATCTTCTAGATATTTTAAAGATATATCTTTTGGATATGTTCTTAAAATAGACATTATAATTATTAATGCATTGATTAAAGAAACAACATCTAATACTTATCTTGTAAAACTGCATGATATGGTTATACCTCCACATGCATATATAATCATCTCCATATTTTTTCATTTATTTAGATAGAGATTTTATAAAAACTTAATTGGTATGGTCATGCGTACAATAGTTACTTAACCATATAATTCTTAAATGATTTCACAAATCTTATCTTCTTTCACTTTTGGTAATGAGACTATTATCATCCTTCACTTCTAGTGGTGAGATTATTATTAAAATTGCATTAGCAATAATTAATAATTTCTTAAAAATGGCTTTCATATGACTATAGTTATATATTACTATATTCACTTTAGGGAATAAGAAAATTCAATAAAAATATATTTCATGATATGTATGTAATATAATCATCAAATAATAACTATTACAAGTAGATACTTTAACTTATTCAATTATTTATAAAGCATTACTATCTTAAGTAAACTTCAGGTTTACTATTATTTGTACTAATCAGTAAACTTTAGATTTACTAATATTTATATCAGAATATATTTAAATAATCTTCAAGATTATTTTATTTATTGATACAAATTATCATATAAAATATTCAATACATTCCATTTTAGTCTTAATGTGACATTTACGACATTTAATATCTTTTAAAAATTAATAAATTTCTTTAGATGCATTCAAAATAAATTACATCCAGATAATAACGTTGTACCTCTTCAAAAGCTTTTAAATAATATAAATTATAAATATTACCTACTAAAAGGGTTTATATAAAATATATCGATGCTATAAATTTCAAAATGCATATTATTAATACATTGCTCATGACAAAATAATGCAAGAATATATATTCAAAAAGAGTAAAGATGATAAATTCATTTTGCCAAAATGGGGTAAAGGGTAAAATCTTAGCTTGCATAAAACCTTTTTTTTAAGATTAGCACAAAATATTTAATGTATGACATTAAAACGCTTCCTAAAAAAATGTAATATGTCGATATATAAATGATTTAAAATATTTATACTTAAATACAAGACGTAATTAATTCAATTAAATTTATAAGAATTCTTAGATGATAGATCAATTTTGAACTATTTTATGTAATTTACTACAAATCTGAAAGGTTTAATTTGTTTACCACTTAATTCTTATATAACCTTTTTTTTTATTCCTTCAAGTTGGGTTATTGTAAACCACCAGCTTCCAACTATTTGTTAAAGACTTAATTGTACTGATAATGTGTTGTAAATAAATAAAATAAGATAAGAAAATATATAGTAAAGTGAGAAATATGTATTCTATTATTATTATTGTATGTTATGAACCATCCATAAGTATATATAGGGGTATTGATACCTGATGAAGAAGCAAAACTGAATAGAAAAATTATTATAAAGGAAGTAACTAATATAATGATATTTGTAGTTGATAAGTTCCGATCGGGCGTAAGAGAAGCAAGCTGATAATCAACAAATGTGGTATGTGGGTCCTTGCAAGAGAGAACGCTATCCCAAGATGTACCTAGGTAAAACACTCTTATGGTTAAGTTAGAGATAAGAAGAAATTTGAGCAGAGTAACATTAGTGTTAAAGAACACTTGCCTTTGAGGTGTAGTAAATGCTTCTATTTTTAATGTCCCTTGTGGTAGGTAACCAGTCCTTAATTTGGGAATGACTTTCATGTGTATAGTCATAAATAAATAGGCTCAGGACTTGTAAGTGCCTAATGAGAAATGGGCTTTATGGGCTAAGCCCGCTAATTATGATAAGTTAAGGCCTTATCATTTGTCCCCCCTTAATAAGTCAAGACAGATACAGCGGCTTGCAACTACTCGAGTTGTTACAGCAATGTATCCACTTAGGTTAGTGGCACTGGTTCCTGTGAAGCCATTTTCACTAAGAGTGGTAATACTAATTCCCAGTAGGGGAGTGGCATTTCATATTCCTTTATTTAAACTTACTTGAAATTGACTTAAATTCTTTTTTGAAGTTTCAAGGAGAAGATGCACCTTTTCCCCATTTTCCTTTATTTTAATTTTAATATTATATATATATATATATATATATATATAGATATAGAGAGAGAGAGAGAGAGAGAGAGTGTGTGTCAAGATCAAAAAAATAAATACACGCCACATATAAACACACAATAAATAAAGAATATCTATAGATAATTTATT
>CANXYI011680188.1:0-13230 GCA_948208565.1 Hura crepitans
ATTGATAATAATAGAACTTAAATTTAAATTTGATATTTTTATCCAGTAGAGCCAAAATATGGCTATACCAAACTGGCTAAAAAATTAATGGTGTGATAAAATTTATAACTGTCTGTTATTGCAACTTAAATATTATAAGAACACTTTTGGTTAATAAATAGACTTAAAATGAGCTACTTGGCCTATTAGTTAGACACCTACTTGATGGGTTGACCGGTCAACTTAGGATTTATTGCAGCTACTTGTTGTTTGATGTTCAAGTAGTAAATCTTATTAGTGGCTGGAGAGGCCTATAAGTTGATCTCTATTATGTCACCCAGATGTTGAGATCTTATTTATGGCTAGGGAGGCCTATGAGATGATCTCCATTATGTCACAGAGATATTATTTAATTGTGTTTGGAGAGGCTACACACTAATCTCTATTATGGCACATATGCCAGTGCAACAGCATAGTCTATAATGGGGACCACTACACTAGTTTATTTTCCCTCTAGATTTAGTATTTTTAAGTGTCATCTTCCTAGTCAGGCTAGTCAATTAAATCAAGTGAATAATTGAATTGGTCATGGAGATAAAAATTAAGGATGATTGGATAATATTTTATGAGTATTGATGAAATATAGACTTAGAGGCATTCTAGTCATTTTACACTTATGTGTTTAAATAAATTGATTAATGTAAAGTATACCTACTATGAATGTTAATAACTACCTTAAATAATTTATATGAGTCAAAAAGGTTATTTTATGACATATAAATGCCTTAGGAGTATTTTAGTAATTTGGCATCGCATTATATAAATTGAATAAGATAATTAGGAAAACTTAATTATTATACTACACATGCATGAAAAGGATATAATGTCATGATTTAAATGCTTTAAGTTCACCACTGAGTATCTTATATACTTACCATACCTATTTTGGTGTGCAGGTACTCAAAAGCAAAATCTTGCCTCATGAAGCATATCGATAAGAGTTCAAAAGATACCTATGAAGGAATATAAAGTAAATGTTATATAGTTTTGATATCTATGTACCTAGGTGGAAAGTGGGTAGAAACATGCATTGAAGGGTTGTATATGTGATGTATATAAGTAAGCATAAACTATTGATAGAAATAAAATAGCTCTATATATTTCCTTGGGAATGTATGTTCAGAAATGATGTCTGCTATTGATGTAAGCTTGAGGCTTTATATGTGTATGTTTTTATCTGTGGCCTGAGGCCTGTGTTTGTTTTGTGATAATTGCTAATGATAGGATGAGAATGAGGGACCAGATTGGTCCAAGAGTTGTGAAATGTTTATAGAAGTATATAATAGGTTTTAAAATTTTTGGATACAAACCTAGACAGCCATTATGCTGTTCAAATTTCTAAAATTTTTTGGAATGACTTGTAGTTACCTGGTATTGGCATCCTTTGTATGATTACACCTTGAATGAGATATAAAACCAATGAGTAGGGAATTTGGAAACAAAGTAACTTAAATTGATGTAAGTAATGAAAGTTAAATGAATGGTACTAGTGGCTAATAGTAGGATAGGTGACCTAGGAGTGCATGCATCACCTATGGATTTTCCTAGGGGATCCAGTAAAAGGTGTCACATTGTGGCTCTAAGGATTACTTCATTAAGAATTGTCCTAAAAAGCCTATAGAATCTACTAAAATGCATGAGTCATCACCTGCTTTTACCTAAAGACAAATAGGTGATAGAGGAGGTAAAAGAGATAAAGGGGATCGAGCTAGGGATGGTCAGAGATCTAGGTCTAAGGGATAAGTAGAGCCCAGAGCACCTACTAGGCAATATACCATCAAAGCTATAGAGGAGATAGAATCACCTGAAGTGATAGTGGGTACCTTTATTCTCTATAATTCTCCTGCATTAGCATTAATAGATTCGGGGTCTACACATTTTTATATATGCATTACATGGGCATAAGATCGAGGGTTAGGATAAGAACTTCTTGACATAGAAATTATGGTTAGCAAATTAATAAGACAACATGTTATAGTAAACAAGGTTTACAAAGAGTGTCCTTTAATAGTGTAATGACATAATTTTTTAGCTGAACTCATCAAGCTACCTTTTAATAAGTTCAACTTGATTTTGGAAATAGATTGGTTATCCAAAAATTAGGTAATTATAGACTACAAGTAGAAGTGAATATCTCTCAAGACTAATGGTAGGACACATATCACAGTTGTTGGTGAAAGGATGGATTTTTTGTCTAAATTTATATCGGTTGTTATAGCTAGGAGAATGTTAAGAAAGGGCTATCAGGCTTTCTTAGCCTATGTGTATGACACTAAGAAAGAAGAATTGGATGTGAGTCTTATACTGGAGGTGTCAAAGTATGTGGATGTTTTTCCTAAAGAGTTGCTTGGTTTACCTCTAGAATGAGAACTCGAGTTTGCTATAGAGGTTTTACCTAGCACTACACGATATCTAGAGCTTCATATAAGATGGCTCCGATGGAGTTGAAAGAGTTAAAGATTAATTACAAGAGTTGCTTGATAAGGGTTTCATAAAGCTGAGTGTGTCACTATAGGGAGCACTGGTACTGTTTGTGAAGAAGAAAGACAGTCATTTACGATTATGTGTTGAATACAGGCACCTTAATAAAGTAACCTTCAAGAACAAGTATCATCTACCATAGATTGATGATTTATTTGATCAACTCAGAAGAGTAGGTGTTTTTGCTAAGATTGACTTAAGATCTAGTTACTACTATTAAGGG
This sequence comes from Hura crepitans, assembly GCA_948208565.1. NCBI lineage: Eukaryota > Viridiplantae > Streptophyta > Magnoliopsida > Malpighiales > Euphorbiaceae > Hura > Hura crepitans. Next base: position 2,744 of record CANXYI011680188.1, read on the forward strand.
TTAAAGAGGCAGATTCGACTAAGACTACTTTCAAAATGAGATATGGCCATTATGAGTTTTTGGTAATGCCATTTGGGCTTACTAATGTTTTTGTGACTTTTATAGATCTTATAAATCATGTCTTCTGACCCTTCTTAGATCAGTTTATGGTAGTTTTCATTGATGATATTTTGGTCTAGTTTAAGAGTAAAAGAGAGTATGTATAACATCTGAGAATGGTTTTTAGATTTTGAGAGAAGAGAAGCTTTATGCCAAGCTTAGCATGTGTGAATTCTAGTTGAATGAGTTGTCTTTCCTAAGACACATAACTTCAGTTGAGGGTATTTGAGTTTATCTTAGTAAGATTAAAGTTTTTATGGAATGAAAGCCACCTAAAAACACAACTAAAGTCAAGATTTTCTTAGGTCTAGTAAGCTATTATAGATTGTTTGTCAAAGGGCTTTCTTTGATTGCAGCACCTATAACACAATTGTTAAAGAAGGATGTTAACTTTATCTAGGATGACAAGTGTTAAACAAGTTTTGATAAGTTGAGAACCATGTTGATAGATGCTCCTATCCTTACGCAGTAAGTATCTAGCAAGGATTTCACCATCTACAGTGATGTATCTTATAATGGTTTAGGGTGTGTTTTGATGTAAGAGGGTAAATTTATTGCATATGCTTTAAAATAGCTAAAACCTTATGAGAAGAATTATCCAGCTCATGATCTAGGGTTAGCAACCATAGTTTTTGCATTAAAGATTTGGAGGAATTATCTTTATAGGGAGAAGTACTATGTATACACTTATCACAAGAGCTTAAAGTATCTTCCTACATAAAAAGAGCTAAATTTGAGATAGAGATGATGGATGGAATTGATAAAAGATTATGATTGCCTAATTGATTATCATCCAAGGAAAGCTAATGTAGTAGCTGATGCTTTAAGCAAGAAGTTCATGTCAACCATAAGAGCTATGAATGTTAAGCTAGAGCTTATAGATGATAGTGCTCTTTTAATTGAGTTACAAATGAAGCCTAGTTTGTTACAGCAAGTGAAGAACTCATAAAAGATGATCATAGGCTTATGAGTGTTATAAGTTTGATACAAGAGGGGAAGCCTACTAAGTATGAGATCAAAAGTGATGGTTGTTTGTACTACCACGATAAGATATGCATTCTAGATGTGAAAGACCTAAAGAAGTAGATTTTGTAGGAAGCTCATAGTGCTCCTTATGCTATGCATCCTAGTAGCACTAAGATGTATTAGGATTTGAAAGCTTTTTATTGGTGGCTAGCATAAAGAGACATATTTCTAAGTTTATGACTAAGTGCCTTACTTGTCAACAAGTAAAGGCTAAGCATCAAGTTCCATCAAGATTGCTTTACCCTATAGCAATTCTTGAGTGTAAGTGGGATAGGGTCATTATGGATTTGGGGTTAGTTTACCTATGACAAGAAGTAGATGTGATTTAGTTTGGGTTGTGGTAGATCAATTGACTAAGACAATGCATTTTACATCGATTGGGATGGACTATTCCTTAGAGAGGCTAGTTAAGCTATACATTAATGAGATTATCATATTTTATAGAGTGTCATCTTCCATTATATCATATTGAGACCCTAGGTTTATGTCAAGGTTCTTGAAGAAGCTTTATAATGCTTGAACACTCAATTGAGTTGTAATACAACTTTTTATCCACAGACAGATGATCAGTTTGAGTGAGTCATTCAAGTGTTGGGGGATATGTTAAGAAGTTATGCAATCAAGTTTAGAGAAAGTTAGGACCATTATTTATCCTTAGTAGAGTTTGCTTACAATAATATTGAAGATCATCAAGAATAGCTTGAAGGTAGCTTCAGATAGATAGAAGTTCTATGTTGATTTGAAGAGAAAATACATAGAGTATTCAGTGGGAGACAAAGTGTTTCTCAAGGTTTCACCTTGAAAGAAAGTCCTATGGTTTGGCAAGAAAGGCAAGTTAAACTCAAGTTTCATTATGCCATATAAGATCACTAAGCATGTGGGACCAATGGCTTACAGACTAGCTTTGCCTTATAAGCTTCAATAGATACATGATGTCTTTCACATGTCTATATTAAGGAGATATAGATCAAAACCCTCACATATTTTGTTAGCTATAAAAGTAAAGACACAACCCAACTTATCATACGAAGATGAACTGATAGGAATTATAACCAAAGAAGTGAAAGCACTATGAAACAAGATAATGCCTCTAGTAAAAGTGCTCTAGAGACACCATGGCATGGAAAAAGCTACTTAAGAAAGTGAAGCTCAGTTGAAGGAGCAGTATCCTTAATTGTTCGAACTAGGTAACTTTAAGGATGAAATTTCTTTTAAGAGGGGAAGAAATGTAATGCTTGAAAATCTCAGTGTTATGAATAGTACTTCCTAAGATGTAAATAGTATTTCTTAAGACCCAAGTCACACTAATCTTACTAAATGAAAGTATTAATTATAATATAAATTTGGGTAAAATTATGAGTGAAAGCAAAGTTATTTAGATGATTAAAAATGACAATTAAGAATTTACGGTAGTGTCACAAGCTTAATTTCATCTACAGTCACTAGACTTATACCCTAATAATAGGTCAATATCAATAGAAATTTTTGTAACAGAAAATACCTAAATATTTAAAAGTTTACAACAAAAGTCACTTTCATCAATTTTATGATATTTTTAATCAATAAATAAAGATGTAGCTATTAATATCAGTTGAAAAATACCATATAGGAGTGCCACATCACTTGATGACTAAAAAATGGACACATTAATTGTACAGTGGCAAAGTAACGGTGTATCACCTGTACAACTGATATGTTCATTTTTAGTTGACAAATAACATAGAATTTCTATATGATAATTTTTTAGTTGATATTAATAGCTACGTTATCATTTATCAGTCAAAAATCTAATAAAATCAATTAGGGTGACTTTTCTTGATAGTTTTTAAATGTTTAGGTATTTTTCTATGATGAAATTTTCTATGGTTATTGACCCATTATTAGGGTATAAGTCTAGTGACCATTGATGAAATTAAGCCTAGTGTCACATAAATAGTGACTTAGTTTTAGCAGAACCATAAAATATTCAATTTTTGCTCAGAAAAATCTAGGATTAGTATAACTTGATACTTAAATATTTCAAATAGTCCATTGGCTTTGGAATTAGAATTTTTAAAAATCATGAAGTATTTTTTCTAAATAGGGCAAAGTTAAAAAGTAATGTTTTTATCGAATTTTCTTAGTTTTTGAACAAGGTGTTCTAGAGACTTTCATGTTATATTTTAATATGACCTATGGAAATACTAGGAGTTTAAATTGAAGCCAAATTAAGGGAAAGAACATGTGGTTTTAAGAGAGCCCTTGGATAAAAATGAGGAAAAAGATAGACCATTGGATTTTAATATTTTCTTTAAGGGAGACTCAAAATTTTTAAGTGGTTAAATGGTTAATAGTTCCCCTTCTTCCTCCATTTTAGCATATGGCTCCTCCCCTCTAAGCCACTATTTTTGCTTGCTTCTTCTCTCAATCTTAAGCTTAAATTACACTTCTAAGCTTCCATTTTCATCTTCTAAGGCTTCAAACTACCATTAGTTGCAAGAAAACATGGATTAAAAGCTTAATTTTTGAGATTTAAAAAAGATATGAATAGTGACCCGAATTTGTTAGAGGTAATTATTCTTTGGTTTCATATTTTTCCCATAATTTAAAAGTGCCCAAGAACACATGTATACAGTTGGTTTTGATTTTTGATGCATGTATGATTTATTATGGATTTTTGTATTCTCTTTCCTATGATATGTGTAGAAAAATAAGACCAAAAGAACAAGAAAGGGAAAGAGAAAGCTTCAAGTTCCCTAGTGGCATAAAAAAATTATTTTTGGTATGTGTAATTCCTATAATATATATTGTGTGTGCGTTCCTAAATTCAAAGCTTATGTGTGTGCTTGTGTGTGTGTGTGTGCATGTAAGTGTATGGATGTGAGCATTACTAGCTCAAATGAGTAGTAAATGTTGTCTTGATGCCATTAATATGTTAAAGTTCAAGTTATGTGATAAATTAAATTCATTGGTGGGGAATGCTAGTATTGGCTAAAATGCTATAAGATGTATGCCTAATATACGTGTGAGAATGTAATGTCTAATAATGTTATATGTGTTGTGAAAATGAGCTTGATTATGATGGTGTTATGAAAAAATATAAATGTTAGTGTGGTGACTATATTAGCCGAATGCTTTAGTGTATGCTTAGGAAATATTATATGAATCTAATTGGTTTGGAAGTATGTTATGTGTGGATGGTAAAACATAGATGTAATTATATGTTATGATGAGAACATAGTATGTAGAAATAACATGGTGGCTGAATGGTGATGATGAAGTGTCTATGGGTATTTTCATCCATATGAGGTGTAAATGAAGTGGATTACCTACATAGTGCCTTATATGCTTATATTATGTATATTTTTATCTTAATAATAAAGAATGCTATATTTTGAGTTTGAAATCCTTGTATAGCTAAAAGCCTTGTTAGATTAGTAACTTAGCATAATTAATACTAATTGATTAATGATCACCATAATTGGCTTATAATGATGACTAGCTATGAATGAGATAATGCATATAAAGATATATTATTATTTTGTCAAGACTAAATCTTAAATGAAGTATGGGTATGGAATGTTATGTTGGTATGGAAAGTGTTATAGTGAATGCTTTATGCATGTGTATGATGGGCAAATAATTTATTGTGATGATGTGTGAGATAATAACACATGATATATGGCTATATATATGGTATCATGTAAGCAATGCATGGTTGAATGGCTTTATGGGAAAAAATTTTTGGGATCTCATGTATGCTCATAGAATAAGTGTGGTAATGGTGTAATTAAAGAGAGAAGATATAAGTTAATGTTGAGAATAATTGAAAACTGTAAATTTTCCCTAAAGGTCATTTGTTGACTAAGTCAAGAATAAAAAGTATAGCTGATTTATTTTACAAAGGTGAAACCAAATTAAACATAGTGAGTTGCCTATATGGATTAGACAACCTAAATTGGATTGGTTCACCAATCAACTAGGGATAGACAGCAATTGCTAAGATACCTCGATGTCTATAGGTCTGATATAATAGTCATAGGGTCCCATGGAGACATTATATATACCCAAGTCTAGTACAACAATCACAGGGTCCAAAAAGACCATTGTACACATATATACATTTCAAGTTTAGTAAAGTAGTTGTAGGGTCCCACAGGGCCACTATACATATCCAGGTCTGGTATAGTAGCTGTGGGGTCCAAAAAGGCCATCGTACACATATAAGTGAGTGCAGTCATCAAAGGGTTTTTGTGGCCACTGCTCACTATAACCTGAGTGGTTAAGTAGTTCTGTAATCCAGTTTTAAAGTGTATGTCTTTTAGGTATGGGCATAACAATGGTAAAAAAAGATAAATGAGTTTAAATATAGATTGGCTTGATATTTTACCTATTTGGTGTATGGTTATAAAGTAGACATATCATAATGGATGATTTTATGTATATAATGCTTTTGGATTTATGTATTGTATAAATTGTTATATATCATAAAAAGGTAAATTAGGATAATTGCTATGTTTTATTTATCACTTTTGAAATGTGATTGCTATTACTGCATGTTTACATGAGAATGTGTAAGTACATTGTATTGATTAAACCACTAAACATATCACTTAGCGCATCATTTGTTCTTACAATGTGTAGGTTAAAGAATCCAAATTAAAGTCAAAGACTTAATATCTATAGCAGATCAAGAGAAGAAATACTTATGGTTTTTTTGTTGTTCTATATATATTATGTAATGTATCCATGTAGTAACTCTTATTATAGCTTAGAGGGATTGGGCTTAATCTAGGTTATAATTGTTTTTATAACTTTCTAAAACAAGTTCAAACTTTATTTTATGCTTGTATGATATTTCTTCCTATTGAATGGTGTTTTTATTTGTGTTGATGATTGGATGGTCAGGAAGACCAAATTATGCTTGAGATGTGTTGGAATTTATAGAAGTGTTGTTTTAAAACTTGTAGATTTACTATTCATTTTGGGATAGTGTCCCGATACAACCGTTATGCTGCCAAATTTTCAACACTAGAATTCCCAAAATAGTTTCAAAAACTAAAAAATGAATTCTTCATTTAAGACATGTCTTCATAAGTATTTCATGAACATATAGTCTTTTTAAAGGGTTTTAAATGGTATTAGTTTTATAATAAAGTAAGTTGGATATTAGTTTATGTGTCGCTTCTTATTCAGGTTTGATGAATAGAACAAATGAGGTGTGCCACACATTCATACAATACCAGTGCCAATTATAATACGTTATTGTCTAAATCAGCAAAACAAGCAATTAAACATAATTTCAATCCTATTTCTTTCAAAGCTAAAATTAAAATAATATAAATCATGATTTTGGAATCAATTCAACACTTGAAAATAATATAAAAAAATTAGATTGTACATACACAAAGTAAAATAAAAATCACAAGATTTACTGCAGATTCAATAATTACAAAACTTTTTTATTTTTTGATGCAATCATGCTCTAATACCATTGTAGGATTTTAAGACCTTATATATAGTGTAAAATTAAATGCTCAATCTCTAGACATAGGATGGAGGTCAAAAAATAAAAAAAATAAAAAATGTTCTAATCAGTTTTGAAGGATTTTACCATTTTCTTCTAACCATTTCCCTTTTCTTGACTTTTCTTCACACCAGTTTATAGCAAACCACAGTGTTCCACTACAGGAGCACCTCCAAAGTAATCCACATTAGAAGACAAATCCAAGAACTCTCTAAGAGTAACAACAAAAGTCAGCTCTTTACGGGCTAGTAAAGAAGGCATCTAGCATTTAGAGAGAAAAAGATAAAGTAGGAAAGTGTATTATGATTCACTTGTGTTGGTTGAACTCTTAAAGGGGAAACACTAGGAAAAACACCACCATATAATTGCTTATAAGGAAAGGTACTGAGGAAAACATCATTGTCTACTAGTTGTTTAGAACTTGATGTGAACTTATAAATGAGCCATTCATCTTTCTCCCCTTGACTCGTAGAAGTTGGCATTGTAGAAAAGAATAGTGATTTCTCCTAAAAAACCACAATAATTAAAACCAAATATCTATTGAGATATAGAGACTAGCATCGATAACCCTTTTAAAGATGAGAATATCCCTAAAAGACACACTTCATGGCTTGGGATCTAATTTAGTAATGTAAGGCCTTACTCACGAACATAACACATGCTGCTAACCACCTATGGCTCCAATAGAAATAACAATATCACAATCTATCTGAAAATAACAAGCTAACCATTAGAGAAAAAGCTGAAGTTTGAATGGTTATGCTATATGCTCTCATTCGGCGGCATGTGAAGATAAACAAATATTTCATCAATGTGTGAGTCTCACTTATAGCCCTTTTAGACACTGAATGTAACACCTCTGATCTAAATTCATTTCTAGATGAAATAAGAGATGTCACTTCCCAAAAAGTTACCCATCTTTGTACTATTCTAACCTGACCACATTTAACCTCATGTGAAATATTATTTAAAAAGCCCATATTTAAAAAGCCTGAGTTTATGAAATTCTAACAACATAACGACCATCTGGGTGTGAAACCAAAAATTTTGAACTTACAAGAACACTTCTAAAATTATACTCAAATATTTTTACCATCACTAGCTCCATCTGACCCTCCAGTCATCATCAATAACATCATCATTGTATCAACTTCTCAATTAATGCAATACACACATCAATCAAAGCAATAACTTATCATGCAGGGTTAAACATACATGTTCACGCAATTGAAAATCTAATTTGGCCATATGATTTAGTTAAAGTATTTTAATACATCAAATCATATATTTTTACGTCTAAGACTTTAACCCCTCTCATACATGAGTGCTTCTAACCTAACTCTTACACATAGATGTACCAATAAAGTATTCTTCTCAGAAGTTTCTTGCTACACTACTACGTAAGGTGGTACTACTATCTATCATCTAACACCTATGCATCGGAGGACTAACATGCTGAGTACTGAGTATACACTCAATGGTGAATTTAATGAAATGTGCATTGTATAAAACACATACATCACACAAGTATGAATGATCATTTGTTTATAGGTGTATGCCATTATTATATTATTAGTCTTCTATAAGTACTCAAGTTATTAAGTTATGTGTATACACCACTATCATATTTTCATTCCTTTATAGATGCACAGATTATTATATTATGTTATACCTTTTCCCTTAGGTCCTCACATCTCACATACCTTTATTCCATAGCCATAAAGCATTTATTTATTTGTATATTTCTCTTACTCATTTTAACACACTATTACCTTTATGTCTAATGCATGCCACATATTATTATGCTTGTACCAATCTATCCTTATAACTTTAACTCATTCCATTAGAAGCTTCATTGAACTTTTAAATCTAATATGTTAGCCATCAATATATTCTTAGTTTTGCCTCATCGATCTATCATATCATCTCTTTGTAATTCATTATTATTAATATCATTTCAAGCCCATACTCAGGAGACACTATCATACACCAAATAACGGGATCCATCTTGTATAGTGGCCCATATTATGAGCCTCAATGTCTATACACACCATCTATCTGATAGCAAGGATTAATTATATGGAACCTCCCAATACCAAATGGCAAGGATTAGTCTAATTAGACCTCCGAACAATCAAGATAACAAAGATCAGCCCTGGTAGACCTCCCAATATCCCAAGTCTCAGGATCAGTGGATAGTAGGGATCAATCCTAGTAGACCTCCCAATATCCACTATAACTCAGGTAATAGGGATCAGCCTATGTGGACCTCTTAACACCCAGAGTGTGCAGACTCAATTAAAGTTTGATGGCTACACCTGCCACACAATCAGCCAAGATCTTTATAGATCAAGCCCCTAGTAGCTGCTAACTCCCTAGTTGACTAGTCAACCTATCTAGTAGGTGGTCTAGCTAAGATGGGCCAACTTCAATTATTTTTCTCTATCACTTGTTTTATGCCATTTAATTTATGTTTAACTCTCATACTTTCCCACTAGCACCATTTTATTCAAAGATAAACATGTTTATGTTCATTCATCTTTACTTTCACACTTTTGAGTCTAACTTCAACTATTTCTTTTCTCATTTTACATACTCATATGTATTAGCCATTCCTACTATTATCATGCCATGTTTTATCACTCATATTTCTATTAAGTTATGGTTATTTTATTTTCGTACTTTACCTTGCCATTATCTTATCATTACACACATCTCATTTATTTATTTCACTATTAATCCTTCCATTTGCATAACACACTCTCCCAAGTATAAACACACATTAGATAACCTTGAACATTATAACACCTACTTTGTCATCCTTACCCATACCTCACGGCCACTACATGCACAAGCACACTTAACTAGTTTCTTCTTAGGGTCACATTATCATTAAGCATTTTCCTTACTTTATGACTTATTTACATTACATACACATTTTCCTTATGAAAGCATATACATATGCACTTGTTTTACAAGTCCATACATATACTTACACATACACATGTAACACATATTTGGCATATAATACATGTTACATTAACTTCAATTACTCATTAACTCCACACCTTAATCACATTTATTACTTAATTACCATTTCATTTATGCCATACACCTTTAATTGTACTTACATATACATATATACTCCTTTATATATCTCTCAACCATAAGGTCAAAATACATATACATGTAATTTCTCATTTTAATCATGCCTACCACTATCTCACCAATTCATTTACATTCCATATACAACTTAACTACACCTACACACACACACATTCTTTATACACATACCATTTGGCCATAACTCAATCACACATATATACATTATTTCCTTTTTATTCCTTTATTTCCTTTTTATTCCTTCATGTGTTCATACTCAACATCATTCCTACACTCCACAGACACATTTACCAAGAACAAAACACACAACATACATACCTAACACCACACTTCCATAAACACACATTAATATATAAATGATGCAAAAGTCAACACACAATGCATATGACGTTAAATTCACTTATAGTGGGTTATAAAATATTTTGACTGCACTTTAAAACCCCGTGGTCTCCTCTTCCTCTAGCAGTTCCACCCTTACACAACAAACATATTATGTTTTAGATTAGAAAATTTCTACAAACATCTACACAAATCCAAATCAAAATATGTTTACACCTCAAATGCTATCTAATAAAAATAAGAAACCTTAAGAAAAACCACTTACCAAAATTTCACTATTCACCAAGCTTTAAAATCTCCTTAAACAAGTAATTCCATGGCTTTTGCTCTACATAATCATGTTCAAGAGACTGTGGAGGCATGATTTGATATTTTAATTGAAGAAAATGGTGTT
>CANXYI011680243.1:0-11588 GCA_948208565.1 Hura crepitans
GTTGTGAGATGGTATTATTACCCTTATGGATAATTGGAATCCACATATATATATATATATATATCTGTGTGTGTGTGTGTGTGTTTTTTTTTTTGGTAGAGGTTGCCTATGATAGCAGTTACCAATCTAGTTTAGGGATAGACCCATATAAGACAGTGTATGGTAGACAATGTAGGACTTTCCAAAATGCTTTTTCTCCTTCATGTTAGAATAAAGTTATAGGGAAAAAGATCTCTAGTATAGATTTAATCAAAGCAAGGCTAAAGGTAGTTGTGGTTAAATAGGAACCATATGATGGTTTAAAATAAAGAGTTATAGAATATACAGTTGGAGAAAAAGTGTTCTAAAGGTTTCTCCAGGGAGAAGGATGCAGAGGTCTAGGAAAAAGGGAAATTGAGTCCCAAGTTCATTGGACCCTACAGGAGTACTAATAGGGTTAGACCTCTAACATATATGCTTGTACTATTGCCTAAGCTACAACAAATACACAATGTTTTTATGTTTCTATGCTTTGGGGCTATAGATCAAATCTGTTACATATGACTTTAATGCCAGCTATCGAGGTACAACCAGATTTAAGTTATGAAAAAGAAGCAGTATAAAACATGGCTCATGAAATGAGATGGTTAAAGAGATGAGTCCATACCACTATTATAGGGCTATGGAGGTAACAAAATAAAAAGAAAGTTACCTAAGAGTCAGAAGAGCTGATGAGGGCTTAGTATCCTTCAATAATTACTCTAAGTAATTTTGAGAACAAAATTTTCTTAAAAGGGGGAGAAATGTAATGCTTGTGCTTCGAGGCTCCATGAACAGAGCCACAAGGTCTGAAAAGTGTGCCTAGGGTGTCGAGTCACTTGCATGTAAATCAAGGAAGTGACCCTGATCATGAAACTCTGAGGGGCTTTAATCTGATGTGAAGAGCAAAATTTAAAAATTTAGCAGAACCAACAATTCATTTCAGACTGTAAGCTACCCCTTAGTGCAATAAAAATTTTTTAGGACGGGATTGACTCGGGATGTGGCCAAATGGACACAAAAATATTAGACCCTGAAGCTCAAAAATTACATTGAGTCCACTGGTGAAAGAATTTTTAAAATCGGAGGTTGTTTACAAATTCTCATAATTTTTTAGATTGGCATACAAATTATGCAGTCTAAAAACTAGCTTATCGATGGAATTGGCCACGAAAACTTACAAGCAAGTAAAGGGGATTAAAATATGAATTTTAAAACAAATGATGTAAGTTTTGGAGGTCTAAGTGAATTTTTGTGAATTTCTTAAGTTTTCAAAAAAATTAAGCCGATTAAAGATGGATCTGGTGGCTATAGACCCCACCCATGCACTTGATAGCTAGCCTAGGGCCTTAACATATGGCAAGGTGAGTGGTCAAGTGGATTTTTCCACCAAATAAAAGCTAAATTTTCTCTCCCTTTTTTACCCAGCAAGTGACGCCACAATTGAAAGGGGAGAGACTTTCATCTTCTTCCTCCAGCCAAACTTGCAATTTTTGGGTTCCTAAATTCAAGTTTGGATGTTAGTGACCTTTAAGAAAAAGAATCATGGCAATAGGAGCTTTCAACTATGAATTAAAATTCACTGGACATAAGTAGTCTAGCAGGGGTACCAAACATGAGTTTTTTTTTTGCTTTTCCTTTAGTTTTTCTTAACCTTTTATGGTTTGAAATTGTTCCTTGGGGTGTCTAACATCTGTGGGGATGCATATAAATGTTTTTTTTAAGGTGAATGGGGGTATGGAAGGGCTTGAAGAACAAAGGAGAAAGTCATCATGGGCTTAAAAATGAAGGTGGGTAGCCTTAGCATTATTAAAATCCCATCTTCAAGTAGGAAAGGTAAGTGAATTCCTTCATTTAGTTCATCCCATTAACTTTCGGTAAATGATTCTTGAGTTCAAGAATGGTTTGAGTTCACAAAGTAGCTTTAGATAGGTGTTTTCTTGAAGGATTATTGTGCATGGCATTAGGGAATAGGGATTATATGGTTTATTGATGAAAAATAGTCATATTAATACCTTTAATTTGACCAAGAGGATTGCAAAGTGGTAAAGGCATATGCATGGTGATTAATTGGTATATTGATGTTTAATGTATGTTATGATGATTTTTGGTTGGTTTGTAATGGAAATTACTTGTAATGTAATGGAAATTACTTGTAAAGTAATGGGGTAATACACGTTGGCATGAAATGAGTGAGTGGCCGAAAGCTTGACTTATGATTGTTAATGTGTGTGGCTTGCTTAATGTTGTCGTATGTAGTGTTTAAGCTTGGAAATGCATGTATCTTAGACCTATGATGCATGAAAAATTGGTATGGCATGAAATATGTTTGAATAATGCATGGAGGCATAAAAAGTTAATGGTGGCCGAAGCATGTGATAGGCCTTTGTTCCCTTAAATGCCATAAAAGTGTGAAGGTATATGCATAAGTGTACTTATGTTATGGGTTAGTGGATATTTGTGTAATGAATACCATGACAATGCATAATTAGAACTATTGGTTTGATGTACCTAAGAGATACCTCAAGGTAAAAGGCATGATAAAGAGGATAATATGTGTACCATGTTATGTGTACTAAAGCATGAATAGCTTAATTGTTGTTGGCATGAATATAGTTAGAGTATACTTTAAAGAGGCATAAAACCTAGTCATAAAGAGACATGAAACATAACTTGAAAATGGCCTTAAAGCTAAATTAACAATCATGTATACAAAGTGGGATGAAACTTTGCCTATAAGGGCTATAGATTGTAAATAGAAACCATGTTTATTTGTATGCCTTTGAGGGCTAGTGGTTATATTATGTATAATGGCAATTATGCCTATTATTTTACCTTAAAAGTTACCTAGATAAGTTTAGCTTTAGACCTATGATTGTGCTTAATACGATGTTGAAAAGTGTGCTGTAATTTGACTCAAAATAGTCCTATAATTGTGTTTGGAAAAGTGGTCGACAAGACCTATAATTATCCAATTGACCATTACCTGAACAAAAAATGACATTGGATAGAAATTGTTAATTTCTTAAGTATTAATGCTATGATAAATTATAACATATCGAACATTGTATATTGTAAATAATAGAACTTAATATTAATTTACGATTTTTACTCGACAGAGCCAACATATGGCTATATTAGACTGTTAAAAAAATAGACAGTGTAATAAAATTTACAACTATTTGTTATTGCAACTTAAATATTATAAGAATACTATTAGTCAATAAATGGACTTAAAATGAGCTACTTTTCCCACTAGTTAGACACCCTCTGGATGGGCTGACTAGTCAACTTAGGGTTTTTGCAGCTGCCAATTGTTTGATGATCTTATTTGTGTTTAGGGAGGCGTACGGGCTGATCTCCATTATGCCACATAGGTGTTGAGATATTATTCATGGCTAGGGAGGCCTACAGGCTATTCTCTATTATGTCACATTCTTAATGATGTTATTTATGGCTAAGAAGGCCTACGTGCTAATCTTTATTATGTCACACCGATGTTATTTAATTGTGTCTTGAGAGGATACGAGCTAATCTCTATTATAACACGTATGCCAGTGCAGCGACGTAGGTTAAGAATAAGGACCACTACACAAATTTATTTTCCTTCTAAATTTAGGGTTTGTTAGGGATGTCTCGTGAATCGGGTCAGTTAAAATAATTAAATAAGATTAATAAATTCATATATGACTGTGAAGCTGGGTATAAGGGAATTTTAGTAATTTTTCACTGATAATGAATAAATGCTTAAAATGGTATAGTATATGCATAAAGTGACTAATAATAATTATAGACATAAGTTATATGGCTTGTGATAAATTAATTAGATAATTACGGGAAAAAATAACTTAGGGGTAAATTGGTAATTTTGCATGATAGCACTTTAAAATGGAACTTGGGCCATCAGTACAAGATAAAGTAGGGATTTTATGCTTAAATTAAATACTGGACATGGTGTTTATGATTGAATTCACCACTAAGTATTTTTATACTCAGCATACCTATTTCAGTGCACAGGTGCTAAGAATAGGGACATCGCCTCATAAAGCATGCAATAAAGTTCAGAGGTCATATTGAGAAGGCAAATCATGTGTAATGAGTAAATTTTACACTCTATGTACTTAAGTGGGGAAATGGGTGTGATGTATATAAGTGGCTCAGGGTACTTTTTGTATATATTAGACAATGTTGTGATTAACCTGTATATGATTTCTCTTATGTATGTGTGCTTTGTGTTGTATATTTGTGAGCTTGAGGCTCTGTATGCTTTATTGTGTCCTGAGGCCTATGATTGTTGTGTGATAGAAGATATTGGTAGGATGATAACTGGGGGACCAAAAGGGTGCAAGGGAGGATATATATAGTATTTAAGTGTTTACAGGTGGAATTTGAATTTTTGGATAGTGACCAAGGTAGCCACTATGCTACTAGATTTTTAGCTAATACCAGATTGAGTTAGATCCTCTCTATTATGGCTAAAACATGATAATATGAACTTAAATGGATTACAGGAACTGACTTAAATGATTTAGGAATTAGATGGATTTGTCTGGTGCAGTATGAGTAAAAGTTAAATGAATGAATGTGGGGGAAATTTCAAGATGGGTGACCTAACGAGAAGTGTACCATTTATTAAGTTTCTTTGAGAATCCAGAAGGGTGTGTTCAAATCCTGTATCAAGCATGCATTGTAATTTAAATATTCATGACACCTTTTTCATGTAAAGAAAGTAAATTATGGTATTCAAAATAGACATAATAGTTTATACATCTAGGAATTCGATTATTGATTGATTGTGATATGACCTGACAATTACTCATAATTCCATAAGATTTAGTGATAGTTACCCAACTCCTATCTTTAGGAGATTGGCCTTTATTAAAATACATTTTTAATATGACTTTTTATTAAAGAAGACTCAAAACCATTTTTATTAAAAAAACACCAATTAATGAGATAGAAAACATTTTGATGTGAAGTTAAGCTTTTATGTGTAAAACTAGCTATTATCCTACCTATTACAGTCTGAAATAATCAATAGAATTAAAAGGGTACAAAACTAGAAGAAATAATATGAAATATGAAATTGGTCATGTCTTTACATCATGAGGTCTGTGTAGACTCAGTAGTGCTCCAACATATTTCTATGTAGACTGATACTCTTATGAATGACTAAGTCCATCTAAATTCCCTTATTTGGCCAGAATAATTCCTTATAGGCAACTCAAAGGAGCATATTAGAAAAATAGATAGAGGCCCATGAGGACCCTAAGAAAGGTTGAAATCACTAAATAACTTAGCACAAATATTGATGAATCATGCCACATATTTTGAGATGTTTATATAGGTTCTACCATTTATAAATAACACATAAACGAACACATGCAAGGATTCAAGGTCACAAATATATGTCTATATAGACTACATTCCTTGTGAGAGGGAGTTCATGTTGACTACAAATGGAGACAACATATGGGAAACTTGATCATCTGTACGGACTATGTTCCTAGTGAGAGGGAGTCTATATAGATTGCAAGTTAAGATAGACATGTATCAAACCTAGTTATCTATATGGGTTGCATTCCTTATGAGATGGCATTTGTGCGAACTACATGGTAGTTCTATGATACCAGTGATTGCTTATAAATTAGTCATATGGTACAACAATATATGTATACATAAACATGCATAGTTCATGAGAAGTAATGAAGACAGTATTAACTTAAGGTCCATATGGACATAACATTACATACAAGCTGACATGCTTAGTCTGTGTGGATATGAACATGCTCAAAGTTAAGTATGTGCATTTAAGATTAAAATAACAAAATGCTGATTGTGTATTTGCTTGTTACACTAAACTCAAAAGTGCTTATTTGATTTGCTTGTTAGGTTGAACTTGATAGTGCTTATTGGATTGGCTTATTGGGCTAAACTCAACATTGTTATTAGATTGGCTTGTCTAGCTGAACCTTGATTAGACATCGAGTAAGATCTGATTGACTTTAAATTTGACACTGAGTCGAATCTCATTTTCCTTAGATTATAGCATAGAGTCAAATTCAATGGGTTTTAGATTGGACACATTGATGAATCTAATTAGTTGGATTAAGATAATGAACTAAACATGATTTACTTTAGATAAGTTTTAGATGAGAGCATGGAGTTGAATCTGCTTAATTTTGGATTAGACCGTAGAGTCAAATCCAATTGGAAATAGTACTTATCTAATTTAATAAAGAGGTGATGTGCTTAATGTTCCATGAATTATAGATGAAATCCAACATTATTGTTAAAATGATGGAGAATTCTAAGAAAGAGAAGGATAGGTTTTTGGATTGGCACGTAATTGGATCCCAAGAGGAAGATAGGTTCGTATGAAAATTTGAGTTTTTGTGGTTCATTAAATTAATGTGAAGCTGAACTCAATGGAATAAGACAATGTTGAATTAGTTTTAAATTAGCTTTGAAGAAAGTGTAACAAATTAGTATGTAATTGAATTTATTAGACAAATGAAGATATTATGCAATCGTTGCTAATGTCTTCCTTTAATGGAAGGGGAAGTTTGTTATTTAAGGCAGATAAATGACATTTTTCAATTTTATTCATTAAGGTTACCCCAAAGGTTACTTCAAAGAGAGGGATACATAGGAAGAGGATTTTAAAAACCTCGAACAAAAGGGAAGAGGCTAAGGGTTTCCTTCTTTCTTTAAAGGGATAGGGCAGTTGCCACCATTTTTCAAAATAATTCTTGCTGGCATTTATGCATAAACAACATCGAGTTTGTGTGCCAAGTGGCGGTATCACAAATTTGTTTATGAATTATTGGTCTTTAAAATAAGATGTGCCAGAAATAAATATTTTGTAAGGGTTTTATCATGACATGGCAACTTTTAATAATAAAACAAACTCTCATGGAGATGTTGTACTGGAAGCAATCAAAAGTTTCTAAGAAAACTTGGAAATGAATGTTGAATCTATTTATTTTAAGGTGAAACTAAATAGATTGATCTATTTTATTTCTTTAGCTAAAATAACACATTTTTTGGACTTAAAAACATTTTTCAAGTGTTAAAAAATGTTTGCAAGGATGAAAACATGTGGTATTTGGCTAAAATCGATGTTCAATCCAAATTTTTAACTCAAAAGTTAAATGAAAAAGGATTGATTTTTCTTGATTTTCATTTAAATAAAATTTTATTCATTTTATTAGCCCAAAAGCTGAATGAAATGAATGCACTAATCCATTAGTAATAGATGGTGATGAAATTTGTCAAAAGGACTAAAGAGAAAATTATTTTAGGTCTATTAATCGAAAATGACCTATATAGTTTCTCATAAAATTTATTCCTTTGTATTATCTCATTTGAGTGCAAATTTCATCTTGTTTTAAACTCAATTCTTATTTTGAAATCAATATAATGACTTTGATGGTCTTTTGGGGTGATTTTTTTGAACACCTCAGACAAAGAAAGGCCGTGTGGTCTATAAGTGCCTGAGCTTTGGTAGGTCCATGCAAACACCATATGAAAGGATAATGGACAAAGTGTCAATTTGGTCCGCACGAATGAAATCAGGGTCTGTATAGTTGATTTGTGTGAACTTAGGTCTGAAGCTAGAAGAGTTAGGAATGTTGGCCTATGTGGACATCACTATGCCAATTTTAGAGAGTTTTGTGCCCTTCTTAAAGGTGTATTGACTAAGAAATATGGCTCTAGTGAATAGTGTGTCGTTCAAAGCTTTAACACTGATTTTGGCATATTTGGTAGGACACGCATGCTCTAAAATATACCCCCAAGTGCATTTTTACCTTTTTCTTCTTTGGCTTGGGTGTTTAATTTGATTTTTCAGTTGTCTTTTTCTTACCTCTATCCATTGGTTCATCAAGTTTGTGTGGACTCATTATTCCTCTATTTACAATTTGCACAAACTTTGTGATGCTTATATGTGGAGTCCGTATGGACTTATGATGCTTTTGTGCTATTTTGTGTTTGGTAAGTTTGCTTTCCAAGTGTGGTCCATACAAATTAGGGCTATCTTGGTCTTTGTAGACACTATTATTTGTGATTCATGAATCCATGTGAACATTAGTCAAATTTTACTTACCTATATTTTACCTCTTTTACATACTCGTCTTTAGTGCGAGGGTACTTTGTTGGGACTGCAACAATGGTATGCCTTATTGCCCTCACAAGTGAGGGATAGGGTGTGTGCCTCGGGCTTTCAGACTTTCATCGACCATTTAGTGGGTGCTAACTTTTATTGAGACCTTCAATCTCTTAGGGCTATACTTGATAAGGGGGTAGACATGACTCATACCTTCATATGTCATTTAAGGAGCTAACCATTACCTCTTTTGATTAGGCATTCATTACTAAAGTGCCATGCACAAGTTGTACTATCACATTTGATGCAAGCTACTAGTTTCCCTCTCTCTATCTCTAGGAAGTGAGCAGTTTGTTAGGCTTTATGCCTCTGGATCACTCGAGTAATATCAAATGTACTGACTTGTATGAGAAGTGGGTTGAGGCTGCACCCACTACTCAGCTTAAGGTGGATCAGTATGTTAGGCACTTCATTTTGTATCTATTGGGCAACATGTTGTCTAAGAATGCTAATGGGAACATGAGTTAAAGCTTTTTACCTCTATTAGAGCAGATAGATAGCATTGGTTCATAGAACTGGTATTGTTCCTCATTAGGTTGGATGTACAGGAGCCTAGCCATGATGATCAATAAGAAGAAGAGCCATCAGTTCACACAGGTCTTTGTTTTTATTGTTTTGGTAAGTATTATTTATATTTACCCATTATTTCTTAGTTGCTTAGTTGTTTTTAAATCCTAACATCATTCTTGTATAGGTTTATGTGCATGAACTTCATTTGTTACCTTATCCGTGTCATCTAGACATCCCTTATTGTTATTCGGTGATGGATAGATAGGTCTAACCCATTTCTAGAACCTGGAATGCTCTTTTATTAGTGCATCATTACTAGTACTTGAGCTTAAGTACCTAGGCTGATGCGAGAGTTCCTACAAACATGTAAATGCAATAGTCAGTTTGAGCTTATTTACAATGCTATACTTACTTAATTTTCTTTCTTTTAGGTTGATTTGGCCTGGTGGGTATTTCACATCAAATAGTTTGCCAATTTCCTTAGCTCTATGTGAGAGTTGTCCTTCTAAAAGCTTCTATTAACTACCCTAGAGGCATACTCATGGTTTCTAGGTGAAAGAGCAATGAACTGGCATGTGGGATCGAACATGTGCCATATTCCTTGAGATCCTCCTAACACCATACTATTTGAAACATCTATCGATGATTTGGATTTTATCCAAGGTATGACTGTAGGTGTACCCAGGGATAGTTTAGTTGATGATGAAGATGGAGATTATTCCTTTTAGGCTACTACACACCTACTGCCTCACATGCTTTATACTTCTGGTCCTTAGGTATTTTGCCGTTTACCATGATTTTCTTCTCTTTCAATATCAACTTTTGACTTTTATGTTCATGTTGTAGGCTGCTGGTACTGCATTAGTAGCTAGACCCCTATTTTCTTGAAAGAAGGCAAAGATGGTCCCTAGCTCCTCGAGTGCTCTGTTCTCACCTCCTCCTACAACAATAGTTAAAAGCGAGGTTCCTAGCCCTATTGCAAGTCAAATTTTATGGCCTAATAAGGTTATGGGCACCTTGACTGGCATGCCCGAGTTGAGCTACTTGCGATATGGCTTGGATGGTTAGCTTTCATTTGGTTACCTTTGTATTAAAGATAGTTAGTCGGTGTATTTTGAGCCAAAGGAAATAACACTAGTAAAGTTCACTTTGACCCTCATTGGACACCTTATAAGCTTTAACTATGCATGATGTGATTTTGTTTTCACACTGACAGGTGAGGAGAGCTCTTATATAGAGGACTACTCACTTTGTTGAGGCTTTTAAATGAGCCATGGTTAATGAGACTCAGGTTCTCACTATATGTATTTTCCTATAGTGGTTAATTTATGCAAATGTGTATGTATGCATGACATGCTTAAAATGTATTGATCCTTCATTCTTTTGTAGAGTGAATTATCAAGAAGGGTTGCTACTCTTTACTAAACTCAGAGAAAGTTTAGGGCTTTGAAGATTTTTGAGAAATTGGTGCATTTTTCTGATGATAAAGACACATAATGAAAATAAAGAAGGTAGTAGATGATAGCTTTACCCTTTTTTTCCTTTTTGTTAATAGGCCCCATATTTTGTATATATAAACATTTGCAACATTTAATACAATGCACATAGTCTTTTTTTTTTCTAATACAATTTTGCATCTTTATTTACAAATGTGTGATAATTGACGATAAAAATACATTACCATAAGTGAATAACATACACTACCTCCTTCTAAGGGACTTATGCTCTAGATTGGTGACGTCAGGCCATAGATGATGATGGACTATAGTTGAGTGAAATGCAACTGGTAGGATTTTAAGTCGACTAAGTTAGACTATAGCCAATAGAGGTAGGATTGTAGCTCAAAGAAGTAAGACTATACCTAGTGGAGGTAGGACTATAGCCTAGTGATGTTGGCCTACCTGGTAAAGGTAGGACCATACCTAGTAAAGGTATGATCGTAGCTCAGAGAAGTAGGACCTAGGGAGGTAGGCCTATAAGGACTTGATAGTGTCATTCTTAGGTTACTAGGTTAGTATGCCAGTGCTAGACTATGTTTCATTCATTAAGGGTTGTGACCATTGAGGTTAGATTCTAAAGCACATCAAAGATCAGAGAATTTCATGATGTGTTTAATGCTGAAGTTCAAAAGCTTGAAACAAGTAGATACCATCTTGGAATAGAGATTGTAGCTACTGGTGATAGTTTAAGGCAATTGCCTATTAACTTTATAAAGCTTATTCAGAATGCTCAAAAGACTTTCAAAGTTGATACAAGAAAGCCATTTGATACCCATTCGATGGAAGTTGTGGAAGCTATTCATAACCTACCAAAAAGATTAAAAGTTTTTCTAGGGGAGAAAGCCACGCTACTAACATAAAGAGAAAATTGTGCCTTTATGATAGGCAATGACTTAGACTCAACAAATAACTTGGAGACATCTTGCCAAAATATAGACCATCCATATAAGTTCAAAAGCTATAACTTATCCATGCCTCATGGTTCGATCAATGATTATATCCCCTTTCAGCGACTTCTCTTTAGTTTGCAAATTTACCAATGAGAACGTCTATAGTTTCCTCTTATGAGCATCTACTCACTTATCTCATATTATTGCAACTATTATCCTACTCAATGGTTAGTGATCCCAAGTAAGCATCATTTTTGGCAAGAATTGCTTTGAGGACAAAGTGCTTGCAATGCTTGGAAATGCTTAATGTTGGCAAGGTATGGTCTATACGGATGTTGAATCCATAAGGATTCTCAACTGTTAATAGATATTGCCATGGATTATCTTAGTGGTCCATACGGACATGACTCACAATGGTTCATGTGGACGTTGAACCTAAAAAGATTCTTAACTATCTATAAATGTTGCCATAAACTATTTTGGTGGTTTATATGGACCTTGACA
>CANXYI011680292.1:0-20438 GCA_948208565.1 Hura crepitans
TGATGAAGATTTCAATTTTATCGAATGTTGTAAGGGGAGTTTTATTGCTAGAAAAAGTTTTAGTAGATAAGATAAGGACTATTACTGCTGTTAGTGGGGGGATTCAACTAAGACGAAGGTTCATAAAGAAAAGATTTATGAAGTAAAGGATATTAAGTTTCCAAAAGTAAGTATCCAGGTTTATATTATTATAATTACTAATTTCATGCTTTCTTAATACTTAAAGTATATAAGGGACTAAAAATTTTATGTGATTATATATTGCGAGAACATGATAAATTTATGTGTATAGTGAAAAAAACAAAGGTTTTGTGCTTATACAATGATATGGCATAATGGATTTTGTGATGGCATTTAGTAAGTTAGCATTCGTATCATGTGCAATGTAAAACATAAAAAATGATAGATGACATCAGTATATGTTTGAAAGATGAGTTATACGCATATGTAATAGTGATGAAAGGTAAAGTAATGGAAGATTAGGATATTATTTCATGGCATGGCCAAATGGTAAAGTTTGATGGCTACATTGTGTTTAATAATTGTTATATATGAGTATGATATAATGAGATGCCAAGTAGTGATATTATGTGCAAAATTATCTATACCCTAAGATTTACATAATATGTGTATATATGTAAATATGTGTTAAATGCCATATTATGGGAATTTACAGTCCTAAGTGCGTAAAATGGCATTTGGGATGTATGGTCATGCATATAAAATGCTTTGAATGTATATGATTTAATGGATGAGCTATGTTATGGTTATAATGCAAATTTGTGTATTATTATGTTAAAGGGTGTATGATCATGTGTATATGATTAGGTATGCATATAATTAGATTTAAACATATTTAAAAACCTACTAGATGAATAATAATATGTTTTAATTAATGAGAATACATGAGAAAGTTAATGAGGGATTTATGTCCATATTGTATGTGGTAGATGTAAATGGTGAGCAATTATGCTTAATTGATGTATTAAGCATGTGAATGGCCTATACACTTGTTGTATAAGATATTGGATATACATGGAGTAATTTATGACATTGATATGGATAATTGCCTTATGAATGCTTATGAGGTTGAATGATTATAAAGGCATGCATGTATGGATATGTCTTAATAATGCAAGTTAGTCATGTTGTATGCATATGTATAGATGCACATACATGGATAGGCATGAGTGATGTTATGCATGATGAATGTTGATAGACCAAGAGTCTTAAGTGAT
Organism: Hura crepitans; assembly: GCA_948208565.1. NCBI lineage: Eukaryota > Viridiplantae > Streptophyta > Magnoliopsida > Malpighiales > Euphorbiaceae > Hura > Hura crepitans. The sequence goes on from CANXYI011680292.1 coordinate 1,239, forward strand.
TAGAGGCTATAAGGCCCATTGATATGCCTGATTAAGTATACTTGATGTTAGCCATAATAAGGCATATGTATGAGATAAAAAGTTTCAATAATGCAAGAGTATTGAAACTAGGTTATGAGATGTGAAGGAATACTTATTTAAGCATATTTGATAGATGTCCTACATACATATGTGAGTATTTATGTGTTTCATGTTATGCATGATATTATAAAGTATATTCCATAAGTGATGTAATAAATGAGATTATCCATGATGTTTTTTCGAATGGCCTAATAGCATATAATTAAGAGTGTAATCTTAATTGTTATGTATATCATGGATAGTGCATGAATCTAATTGTGATATTGATATGGACAATAGGAATATGATACATAATATGAGATAATGCATGAATATTCATGTATGACAAGATGGCTTAATGGTCATGTATGAGGCCATAATATGTTTGAAACATATTATGAGAAAGTATGTTGTATTATATTATCATGTAATGCTTTGATGTGTCTTATGGTGAACACTAAGGCATAATGCAACTTAGATCAAAATATGCTATAATGTGGATGTCAAATGGAAATTACATGGTATAAAGTGACATATGATGTTATAATAATACAATGTAAGATTAGGATTGTATGGGATAAATATGTGATGCAAATGGCTTGAAATGTGGTTAAATGTATAATATTGTGTGTTTGATCACTAAAATGAGACTTATAATGCATTTTCTAAGTTTTTGACATTTGTTTTCGAAACCAAATTGATTAAAAGTTATGTTAAGCTTATTTACAATGATGTAACTAAAAATAATTTGGTTAGTAGCCCAAGAAAGTAAACAGACTAGTTAGATAGGTTAATTGATTAGTTAGGGGTCATAGTAGCTGCTAGGGCACTTTTGTGCCTATATACAGGTGCAACTACTATTGAGGTCCATATGACCACTACACAAATATGCAAGTGTAGTTGCCATTGTGGTCCATAGGACCATTGCACAATTATATATGGTTGCAGCCATCGAGAGGGCTAATAGAACCACTGCACATATTCTTATGCGGTGTAGCCATTGGGAGGTTCAATAAGTCTATTACACAATGATTTTCTGACCTTTAGGTCTAATGTGTGGTGACCTATAGGGTTTTGATTTTCTAACTTTTGAGTCTAATGTGTGCGGGGCCTATGTGGTTTCGAGGACCTAGGTGGTCCATTGATACTCTGTTATCCCTAGATATGTGTTTTCTTGAGTATGGGCAAAATAAATTTATAATAATGGGACTTAAGCACATATCTCTAAATAATATCATTTACATTTAATGCATAAGTTTATGGTTTGCAACTCTGAAGCTTATATGTTTGTACTTCCAATCATACACACACACACACACACACACAGAGTTGGCTTCATATTTTTATGATTTCTCATTCACAAGCTAAAAATCATTTCATATGAATACTGTCTAAGTAAGTATGTGTATGTAATATTTGTGCTTTTGTAAATGCTAAAGATATTATGTTCTTACTTTTACACTATTAAACAATTTAAGAGATTATTTGGTTCTTATTAGAAGATCATATATGTATAAGTTCATATGAGGATTATATTGTATGTTTTAGGGAATTATATAATAACAAATGAAGAGTCACTATCATAAAGTTTTAGTATGTTTCAAACCTATGGAGTGAATTAACCTGGTGAATGAAGTTTATATGTTTAATTTATAACAAAATAAACTTAGATATCTCACTAAGCAAATTATTTTGCATTTATATAACTGAGGGATGAGGTTTTAAGTTTTATTGACTAGTTAAGTTGAAGAATGAGTTATCGAGGTTACGTGATACATCTTACTTAGGTCCGGCAATCGGACTAAGTAAGGGATGTTAAACTCATAGACTTCCAATCATAGAAAGTGCGCAGGGTTCCCATTTAGAACCTCAGTAGCTGTATGCTATATAAAATAGGTAGTGATCCTTATGGACCAATCCCTTAAGTGACACCAAAGTATCCTAGCAGCTGCTAACTCCCTAGTTGTTTAGTCAACTTATCTAGTAGGTGTTTTAACTAATATAGATTTTAAATTTGTTATTCATTTATTATTTACTTATGTTTAGTCACTTTCCCATTTTAAGTATGCACATTATCATTTTGCCTCTTTTGCAAGAGTTTAATCAATTGTCATATTTTCTCATTCTCACGTACTTAATCATTCATTTATATTTCACTTACCATTTCATGTTTGATACCATATAAGGCTCACACATGCTTTTATTTAACCATAAACTCAACATTTCTTAATTTCCTCCATCAATATCACACTTGGTTATACATGTTTGTGGCCAATGCAATGCAATTACAAAACATTAGCAATTTTTTCTCTTAATTATAGTTTTATGCCTCGTTACATGTCATCAAGTCATATCTATACGACACAACCCTCACAATACGCCATTTGGCCATTAAGCAATTTACCACATCAATACCATTTCTTTTTGGTTTCTTAATTGAATTAAGCCTACCACCTTTAACCAAGGTTAAAGGCATATAAATTACACTTCATTGCATTTACATCCACCTCATTTATCAAAACATACATACACCTCATTTATCATTAATTATTTAGTTCAATTATGCTCACCACATACAATTAAGGCCATTTACAGTTTAATCCCTTTTTACCTCACTTCTACACACTCTAACACACCTACCACACCATTCAAATATTAGGCCCTCAAACATATACACCTTAATTTCCATTTATTTAATAATTCATACATGTTTATTTTAATCTAATTACATCACTCATGCACTTATTACCCATAAATACCCTTACCTATGCATAAACCACATATTTCATACACATGCACACATACTTTAATTGATTGACTAAATGAAGTTTAACACATATTTTATTAAATTCACTTGCAAATAACTCTAAGGTACTTTAATTTCACCACTCAAGCTTTGCCTTTCCCTTTCTCCATCAATTCTTTCTCTTTCGCTACAAATATAACCATTTTTCATGTTAAAAAATTCATAATAAATTCTACAATTTTCCAAACTCAAATTTAAGCATATATTTATCATATTGGCATTAAATACTACCCTAGAAAAATATAAAACCAAAAAAACTAAACACTTATAAAAAGTCACTATTCACTAAGAGAGAATTCCTCCCGATTTAAGCTTGTTCTTAGCTTCCTTCCACTTAAATTAGTATTAGAGCGTGGTGGAGGTATTTTTGGGATATTTAATTTGTAAAGAAATGATTAATTTAAGGCATGGAAGAAGAAAAAGAAAGGAGAGGAAACCAAGGGAGGGCGTCGACTATGAAGGGGAAAACAAGAGGAAGAAGACCTATGTAAATGGCTTAAGGTCTTTTCTTAAGTATGAAATAGATGGCTTGATTTGATGACACATGGCAATCCAATGGTTATTATTAATTATCACACTAAAACTCACTTAAAAATAAACTTTAAGGATTTCATACATCATTTTAATTATCTCTTACTTCCATTAATTAAGAAAATATGCCATTTAAATGTCCCATAAGAATCATAATTTTGTCTCGAAAGGAACTATTTATTCTAGGCCATTATTTCATTAATTAATTTAATTTAATTACTTTTCGATGTTCAAAAATTCAAATCTCAGTGCAATTAGCATAGTTAGAATTTTTGACCATCAAGTTATGATATTTTTAGATTATTTTGAGCACTTTTAAAATATTTTGTTGTTCAATTTTAACTAGGTTACTATTCTCGGGACACTGTGGGAAAAACTTTACTTGCAATTTTAACCCCTTAAATGACTTCAATTTTAATCCAAATTTTATCCATAATTATATCATAATTAATTCTTTCATTCAGTAACATTAGTACATCTTGGGTCTCGAAAAGTACTATTTACTATTTGGGGGGTATTATTCATAACATCGAAAATTATGGGCGCTATACAATATAAATGGGAAATTATGATAATTAAGAAAAGTGAAATTAGGCAAAAAGAAGAAGAATGAATTAAACTATTAATATGTATGTATGAAAATATTAATAGGGTAAATTGTATATTTATGTATAAATTGGAATTAAGATTGATATTTTAAAATAATTTACAAGAAATACTAAATATTGTATATGGTAATTTAATTATTTAATTTGAGATAAAGAAGAAAAAATTTACATAAAAATTGATTAAGGTTTTATTATGGAAATTTTAGAAATTTGAATAAAAAGAATTAATTGAAAATATAAATATAAGATATGAACATATGGAATAAGGAATTAGAATGATAAATGGGAATAAAAAGGAAATAGATCATAATTTAAATGGTAAAATTGGGAAAATATTTACTAAACACAATAAGGTGAATATATATAGGAATAATAGGATTTGTAAGTAAAATTAATGATTAAACTTATTTATTTGCATAATAAAAAAATTTAAAAGTAAAGAGGTAAGGTTTTATTATAATAAAGATTTAAAAATAAGTAAATGTATGATATAAATTCATAAGTTTAATTACTTGTTAAGGATAAATAAGGTATATGTTTAAAGTAATTAAAATTGGAATTACAAAAAATTGTAAATTAGATATGTATAAATATATGATTTAAAAGTATAAAATAAAGGAAATTGAAGAAATTTGAAAATTTATAAGTAAAGGAAATATTAGAAAATTTATTAATATAAATTGACTATAATGAGAAAAATAAAAAGGAGCTTAATAATTGACACAATGCACGTGTGTGTGTGTGTGTATATGAGTACTGTAAGTAAAATATAATATATGTATATATACACACATACATGTGACTTTAAATTGTAACAAGTATTTGATCATATATTTATAGGTAGAAATAATATAAGAGGTAATTATTCAAGAACAATAACGAAGTTGATAACTAATTGAAAATATATAAATATATAACATTATAAAAATATTCGATAAGTGATTGTTAATATAATGTAAAATGAAAAAAAATAATAATGTATAATTGATTATACGTTAATATATAATTAGAAGCTATAAATGTCTTGATTACATGAGATAATTATATCCAAAATAAAATGAGATTTGAATGATTATGATTTAGAGAAGATAAGAGTATAAATGACATTATAAGAGATATTGCATCATGTCGAAACTCTTTATATATATGAGTTTTATGATCAAATTAATGTGATAAGTAATCAATTTGTATATATATATAGAGGACACTTTGATATGAGAAATTATTTATCGTAATGCCTTGATAGTTTAGATAGTTGATACATCCTAGGATAGGTTGGCCAACAAACTAGGGAACCAGCATTTATTGTTGCAACCTACTATTTGCACTTTAATGACTATAGTTTACACTTCGGTACCTACCATTACACTTTGATGTCTATTGTTTGCATGGGGTGTGCTTGTCTTATATATATTACATGGACACTTTGGTGTCATACATATTTACATATTTCGTTACCTTAGCATAGATAACTATGTAAGGTTATTAAAGGCAATGTATGATACATGCAAAATTGAGATGCAAATCAATTCAGCATTAATAAAGTTTACATAAAATTTCATAAAATCATAAGATCATATAGACGATATAAGAAGAAATTATTATAACCATTAACATATGGAAAATATAGTTACATAATAATTGCTAAATAAAAAATAAATAAATAATAAAAAATATACAAACGATACAGAAAAAGGTTATTGTGATAGTTAATATACTAAAAATGTGGTTACATATAAATTGATATATAAATTAGGATATTAAAGATCTTAATTGTAAAGTACTTATGGGATATGGTAAAAGAAAGGAAAAGACATGAATCTATGTATAATACAAGTATTGTATTTGAAATGGTAAAAAAAAAATTGAAATTCTATATGAACAAGAAAATTTTATCTCATGGCTCGGAATAGGCTAAGCAATGGATCAAGTCCCAGTAGTATAAGGCTTGTACATGTATAAGAGAGCCTACGAAATGTGCTACTTAAGTATCGATGCATCTTAAGTCTGTACTTCATTATTGATAGTGAAATGTATGATATATAAAATGACATACTTAGTGATTAAATATGTAATGCAATTGTAAATGATTTGAAAACATCAAAGATTTACAAATATCTTTCGATTAGAAAAATAATATTTTCAGTCGTCACTTGTTATATATTATATATGTGTTTGAAGTATATATATGTATATATGTGCATGACATAGAGGTAATCGTATAAGTAATGTGGCATCTTATATTCATATACATGTATGGGTCGGGTATAGGGTGTTACATGCTACTTAGTCATAGAGATACCTATTAACAAAGGAGAAATATTTATGCATGATGATCAGCAAGCAGCTAGGAAATCATACATTGCAACATAAAAGAAGCAACATCTACTTATGCCATAGAGCCAATCAAAGAAAGAGAAAAATGCTCTAAGAAAGTAGAACCAATAGATAAGTTATTAAAGATAGAGCTAGCTAAAAGCAAATAGATATCACTTGAAGGAGAAACACAAGCGTACACTAATGAAAGCATCATTAAAGTGCTAAAAGATAAAATATGTATATTTGTATAGGAGTTAAGCGATATCATCAGCATAGACCAAAATCATATAGTGCATAAATTAAATGTTGACCTTAAATCTAAACTGATATACTAAAAGAAAAGGAATCATGCACCTAAATAGAAACTTATGATTAAGGAAGAGGTTAACAAACTATTAAGAAATAAAGCAATCAGGGAAGTTCAATTCCTATAATGGTAGCAAATGTCGTTGTGATGAGGAAAAAGAATGAGAAGATATGAATGTATGTTGATTTCACATACCTCAACAAGGCTTACCTAAAGATTATCTCCCTCTTCCTAGCATAGACCAGATGGTAGATTCAATGGTAAGTCTTAAAGTTTATAGCTTTATGGATGCTTTTTCAAGGTACCATTATATAACTATGCACGAATCAAACTAGGAAAAAATAGGCTTTAACTGACAAAGGGTTGTTTTGTTACAAAGTTATGCCCTTCAGATTGAAGAATGCCAAAGCAACCTATCAGAGGTTAGTCAATAAAATGTTTAGAGATTTTGGCTGAACAATGGAGCATATATGGATAATATGATATTAGGAGGAAGAAAATCATGCAACAAACCTATAAAAGCTTATGCAATTCTTAGATAACTACAACATGAAGATGAACCTTGAAAAATGTGTATTTATGGTTAAGTTGGAAAAATTCTTAGGGTTCATAGTTATCCAAAAACGAATTGAAGTGAACCCCGATAAGGTGTAAGCTATCTTAGATAAAGAAATATCAATGAAGAGCAAAAGCTGAACATGAGGATAACAACTTTGGGAAGATTCATTTCATGTTCAACTCAAAGATATCTCTCATTCTTTAAGAAACTGAGGAAGCCAGGAAGCTTCTAATGGGATGAGCAATGCCAAGGTATATTTGAGGAGCCAAAAATATTCCTATATAGATCCCTAATCCTAAGTTAGCCAAATCAAGGAGAAAATCTATATTTATATCTATCCACATCCATTGAAATAATTACATTGGTGCTCATTAGGGAGGAGTCAAAGCAATAGAAAGTAGTATATTATGCGAGTCAAGTTGTATGAGAAAAAGAGATTTAATTCAATAGGATTGAGTAGCTATTGCAAGCATTAATAATGAGCTTAAGCAAGTTGAGACATGTCATGCCCGACTTTCAGTCTGAATTTTCATAAAGTTAAAATGGGAATTAGAGGAAAAAGTGAAGAGTGAAATGAATGTGTGGATTCAGTAGAGTCGGTTGGCATGAACAACGAAGCAAAAATTGACTAAAGGGTAATATAGTAATTTTGTTAAAAAGCTAAGGGCAAAATGGGAAATCTACTATTCATGGGCAAAAAGAGGAGAGAGACACATAGAAGTAATGAGGAAGTGACATATGATATGATGACAATAAGAAAATGTGAGAAAAACAAGGTTCGGGAGCAGGCTCTTATGAATAATGGCAACCAGGTTATGAATAGTATTTCGAGCCAATGTTAACCAGACAAAAAATTCACATTAATCATGAGATACATTGTGGTGAAATTTGCAGAGCATTTGAGGCCATATAAGGAGTTAAAAATTAAAAATAAAATATAGATTACAATGTAATATGAATAGTAAACCATTTAGAGCTGAATGGAAAAATTTAGAAACGTACTTAGAAAATTTTGAAGGTGGCACATCCTGATGGTAAAAAATTTGAAGCAATCCAAAAATCACAGTGTTGAACTTTTTTGAACATGAGAACTATCAGAAAAATTAAGGAAATAAAAATTCAATTAAATGTATAATTATAAAAAATGTGGTGGAATAGTTATATAGGGAGCATTTTAGACCATTGTGTAATGCCTGAAAGTCCTGGTGCTACGAATAGTACTTCCCAGGATGTGAATAGTGTTTCCTGAGGTTGGGTCACACTAATGTTACTAAATAAAAGTATTAATTATAACATAAGTATGGGTGAAATTTGAAGTCAAAATAAAGTTGTTTAGATAGTTAAAAACGACAGTTAAGTTTTACAATAATGTCACTTGAATAGTGATATAGTTTTAGCTGAATCGTAAAATATTAAAATTTTTCTCAAAAAATTTTGAGATTGATAGAACCTGATACTCAAATATTCCAAAAAGTCTATCAGCACTGAAATTGAAATTTTTGGATATTGAAAAGTATTTTTACCAAATTGGGTAAAGTTAAAAAGTGACTTTTTAATCGATTTTTCTTAGTTTTTTAGCCCTATTTTTAGAGGCTTATGACACATGGATTAAGTGAATTTTTGGGGATTAATTGAAGGAAAGAAAAAGGGGTTTTGGTTTTAAAAAGATAAGAAGAGAGGAAATTGACTTAATTAATTCTACCTATATATATATGGTCAAATTAGGTTAATTAAGTCAACTTACAAATAGTGTCATCCTTTACCTCCCTTTTTTTCCTCACGAGCCGATGGCTTCATGGTGAAAAACTAAATTGAATTTCTTTCTTCCACCAAACTAAGCCCTAAATTCATAAAGTAATCTTTGGTTAGAGCCTTTAGACATTGCGTTTAGCACGAGATTGCGAAAAATCTGACTGAATTTCTTGGTTGGAAGTCTCGATAAATAGTAACTCGACTTTTCTCAGGTAAGTTTTTCTAAACTTTACCATTTTTCCTAAGTTCCCTAGGTGCCCAAGAGAGTGTATATGTGATGGGTTTTAATTTTTAAAGGTCATTTGATTTTATATGCATTTTTGTGAAATGAATTTGTAATTAATAGTTGAGCTGAGTAGCAATCGAAAAGATAAAGGCAAGGAGAAGGCGTGACTGAGTTGTTTAGCATACTTTGAACCCAAGGTATGTGTAATCAAGGTGAATTATGCAAATAATGTGTGTGCCCTAATTATGTGTGCATGGAAAATATGTATTGAAAGTATAATTATGGTATTTAATGTCATTAATTGCAATAGAATTTATGTTTTATGACTTGTTGAGTATGTAATATGATCTTAGAGAGGTTTGAATTAATGTGGCATGTGTTCTTGAAGTGGTGGCAGAATGGTTCAATAGGGCATATGTGTGTTTATGTTATGTATCAAGTACATGTATAAGTTCATATGCTTCTGTATGGTTGTAAATGATGGAGAGAATATATAATGATGCATGTAATTGAGTAATTAATAGTTATATGCATGTATAAGTGTATAGTCAAATGGCCCTAGCACATGTTTGTGTATGTATTTTGCTTGAAATAAACCTATGAGCATGTATGTATATATATATATGATAACAATTAATCAAAGTGAGTATGTAATGACATGCATAGGATGAATAAGGAAAATTTGTTGTATGTATGTAATGAGGTATGGTTGAATGGTCTTATAAGTATATTTTAATGTCTTAAAAGCATATATGTGATTATATAATGAGTTAGTTGGTTATGATGTGCAATACTTGAATTTTTACATCAATTCCATAATATGATATATTATGATCTTAACTGATATCCAAATGAATTTGTACCTTTATGTTGGTTGAATGCCTTAATTATAGATTATTAAGATGTTTGAATGCATATGTGTATGCTTGGAACATAATTGATTACATATGTGTAAATTATGTTATTAAGTGGTAAAAATGTGTATTATGACCACTATAGACATCTTTGGCCGAATGAATGGTATGATATGTAACCTTATATTCTAATCATGTTCTTAATTCTTTATCATGATAATGGAGTATGTATATGCATTCTTATAGCTAGCATGGTCGAATGAATAAGGCATGAAATGCTAGTATAATTCATCATGGAAGAATGACATAATGGATATGTTATGGCAAAATGTTATGAAACATTGTGACATGATATTGTAACTAAAGGATATATGCATGTACAACATGTAATAGGGCCATATGAGATGTATAAATGACTTATAACTTATTATTACTCTTTTGGTCATCTGTTGGCCAAATAAAATGATACAAATTAATTAACTCATGTTAATAAGGAAAAATTTAAAAATAAGATAGTTAAGTATCCTGTACGAGTAAACAACCTAATTAGATAAGTTGACTAGTTAACTAAGGGAGTATGGTAGCTGCTAAGGTACCTCTATATCTTTACGTGACCTTTGTACATGATGTGTTGACCTTTAAGTCTAATAGAGATTTGTGATCTTCAAGGTCTTATAATGATACGTGACCTTCTAGCATGATGTGCAAACCTTTGAGGTTTGATATGCAGACCTTAGGGTTTGATGTGGCGTGTCTTATGTGGTCCTGAGGGCTTAGGTGGTCCAATAAGTCCTTATTATCCATCTTAGCATAAGTGTTTTCTTGAGTGTGGGTATAATATAAAGAAATAATGGAATTTAAGATAAAACTTCTTAGGGTGATAGGTTGATGGTTTATGCATGATAATATGATTTGGGAAAGTATTATATCCTTATTATGCTAAATCCTACATAAACCACATGCTTTATGTTTAAAAGTTATGAAATTGGATATTTGTGATATATCTTTCTTATGCATGATAAATTATTGAATGTTTGCATAAGTTACATTAATTACACTACTAAGCTATTGCTTAACACATCGTGTGTTTTTGCGATGTGTATATTTCAAAGAATCCAAATTAAAGTCAAAGCCTTAGCAGCTATTGCATAATCATGTTGAGATACTCATATGTAGCTGATGAGGGATTGGGCTTAATTTGATTTAGTTTATGGTTTTGTAATCCTTTAACAAGTTTTAAAATCTCTTTTTAAATGTATGGATGTCGTATTTAATTTTGTTGTGCTATTTTGTGTAAGTGTAAGGTGATGGATATCTTAGAGTGATAAGAGGATCACAGGAGTTGGGTTTTAAGTGTTGATTTTAGAAGTGCTTGTTTTACTTACATGGTTACTATTCATTTTAGGTTACTATCCTAATATAACCATAATGCTGTCGAATTTTTGACATGAGGATTCCCAAAATGGTTTTAAAATGATAAAATGAAATTTTATTTATTTAAATAAAGATCGTTAAGACATATTTTTAATTAAATATGTTTTAAAACAAGATTTTAATTTATTTGGATTTTTAAGTATTTATAAAAGGGCTAAGAAAAGTAAAGATAACACGTTTATATGTATGTTCTTATTCAGGTCTAGGGACCGGATTAGGTAAAGGATGTCACACATTGGATCAAATAGTGACATGGAGAAATCATGGCCATCCAAGTGGAATGTGGAATTATTGAAGTGGAAATGATTAAATGATAATTTCAAGGATAATACATATGGATAAACCTTAACCATTCAAGTGCAAATATTGACTTTTAATCTTAGCCATTCATGCCACATAGAAATATGTAAACAATATCAATTTATGCACTTTGATTTCCATCCCTTTCTTCCCTCCCTTGGCCGAATTCTTCATCTTCCTATATGTCTAAAATTTCTTTCAACTTTTTTACTATTTCACACTAAAATGGAAAGCAATATCAAGATAGGTTAGTAAGTCTATAAGGATACATGGAGGAAGATACAATTAAGAGGAAGAAATGAGATAAAAATTAAGTATTGAAGATCACTTGAAAGGGGTAAGTTAGTATTTCAATTACCTAATTCATTAAATTAATTAAAGGTTGTTAGTAATTAGCTATGGAATTTATAAAGAGATAAGTGATTAATGGTTATTTTTTATGGATTTTTATGTAAGGAACCAATTATGGAGTTGGTGGAATTTTGAGGATGTATGGTGATAAGATGAAATTGGGGAAGTAAAGATGAAGATTAGGTGGATTTGAGCCAAATAAGGTATTTGTATTCTCGTATTATGGAACATATGCGTTATGGTAATGGTATATGGTGATTATGTATCTTATGATGGAATATCAACAATTAGTGGTATATTCATGTGCTTAAGCATCAAATATAATAATAGTAATGGAAAAATGTGGGAATGATTAGGAACATGAAATCATGGTGAAGCCAAAAATCATAAGAGATGGAAATAAAGTTTAATGGGTGAATTAAATGGAATAAACATATAAAATTATGTGAGCATGCATGATCAATCATAGAAGAAATTATAAATAGGTGGAATTAACATTTTTATACTCTTTATTTTGGTTGGCTTAATTTATGAAGTGAGAATTAATGACTTAATTTTATATCTAAATTAGATATTATTTTAATAAAATTCTTAAGGAAAGATTATAAATTAAATAATTGGATATTATAAGTATAAGGAATCAAAGGAGATAAATAAAAAAGTGTATAATTAAGGTATATACAAGTATATAATGATAAGTAAAATTAAAAAAAAATGAATAATTCTAAGAACTGAACATTATAAATATAAGAAACTTAAGAGGAAGAAATATCTAAGTAATAAGTTATATAATCATGGGATAAGTATTAGAATTCTGAAGGATTCATAGAAACATAAAAGTGTAATTATATGTCTTTATGTAAGTAAATGTATTTAAATAAAATAAAATAAAATAAAATAAATAATTATTTTAATTAAAATAATTTATTTATGAGGAAATAAAGAAAAATAATATAAATCAATTAAATTATATTTAGGAATGAGATTTAAGATAGAATATAGGAAATTATTTAATAGGAACTAAAGTAGAATTAATTATGTGAAAGTAAGTAATAAATAGGAAAGAGATTAATGAATTTATTTCAATAAAATAAAAAGAGTGTAGTTATATAATTGTTATAAAATATAATTCTAAATATTCAAAAGGGCAAAGATAATAAAATAAGATAAATTAACTAGATTATATATATATGATATGCCAAAAATTAAATATGTAAATTAATAAAGTGCATATTACCACAATGTTTATAGATAATAATTTTAAGGACATAGTATATGTCACGCGCTGACTTTCAGTCTGATTTTTCATAAGGTTAGAAATGTAATTAGAAGAAAAAGTGAGGAATAAAATGGATGTACGGATCATGTAGAGTTGGTTGGTGTGAATTACAGAGTAAAAAATGATCGAATGGCAAAATGGTAATTTCATGAAAAGTTTAGGGGGAAAATGGCAAATTCACTATTCATAGTCAAAAAGAGGAGAGAGACACTTGGGAGTTAAAAGGAAGTGACATGTGGTATAGTAATAATGAGAAAATGTGAGAAAAATAAGATTCGGGAGCGGGCTAGAGTGAATGGTGCCACTCGAGCTGTGAATAGTGCCCTAGGACAAATAGAGCTAATCCAATCAAAAATTAGTATTAATTATAAGATGTATTGTGGTAAAATTTGAGAAGAATTTGAGGTCATATAAGAGGTTAAAAATTGAAAAAAATCTCAATTTACAGTTTACAACAGATAGTAAATTACTTAGAGCTAAATGAAAAAATTTAGAAATGTACTTAAAAAATTCTAAAAGTGGCACATCTTGATGGGCAAAATTATGAGGAATTCAAAAATCATAGTATTGGAATTTTCTAAAGATGGGAAGTATGAGAAAAAAATTAATGGAATAAATTCACATTAAATGTGTATAGATGTACGGAAAATGACAAATAATTATGTAGGGAGCATTTTTAGCCATTGGATTAAATAATAATAAAATTAATCTTAGCCATCCAAATGGAATTAAGTGGGGAGATGAGGTGTAAAAGATTAAGTGATAATTTTAAACCAATTACATGTGGAAAAATCCCAACCATCCAAGTGTAAAATGCTACTTTTAATCCTTGCCATCCATCTTATGTATAAATATCTAAGTATTAACATTTTATTCATTTAGTTATAGCTAACACTTCCCTAAAAACTCTAACAGCCAAAATTTCCATCATGAATTCCTTTCCACATTTTTTCCATCTAATTACACCAAATAATAACTAAATATTATAATTAAATGGTTATTCTATCCATTTTATTATGTTATCTATCAAAAAATCCATAGAAGGAGCAAGGAATTGGAGGAAGAAAGGAGGTGTTAGACAAGGGTTTAGGGTTATTTGCATGGTGGTAAGTGGTTCTCAACCTAAGTAGATTAAGTGATTTAATTAAGGTAATTAGGTGATAGTTTATAAGTATAAAATGGAATTATGTGATTAACGTTACTTTTAATGGATTTTTCATGAGGAAATTCATTTATAGAGTTGATGGAAATAGAGGAAGGATGATTATAGTTTATATATGTTATGGTTTATGTGAGATATGATTAATATATTGTTATGGATGGATAAAATGTATGGATAGAATTGATATAAGGTTTATGTTAGGATACGTAAGAGTGAGGAAAATAAAGAAAAGAAGTAATGAAATTTAATTAGTATGAATTTATATTATGTAGAGAATTTTTAAGAATTTTATGTGTTATGGAAGTTGCTAGTTTAGCTTGAACACTTAGTTGTCGTAAAAATTAATGTTAAGAGACATAATTAGGTTTCAAAGGAACAATGTTAAAATGGTTAAAATGATGAAACAAAATAGGTAGGATGGAAAGTTATATGGTCAAAACATACATATTAAGTGAATAAGAATATTTTATGGTTAATTAAGTACATAGTGTAGCAAATTGTAATTGTAGATATGTAGGAAAATAAAATAGGTTGAATAAATGGTTATGGCTTAGAATTTTGGAAGATCTGAAAAATACATAAGTGTGAATATGATAAATGAATAGGTATAAATGGATAAATAGATAATTGAATTAGTGTAGATATAATTAAGGAGAATAAGAGGCCTAATTAGATGCTATAATTAACTAGAAAGGAAAATAAAGAAAAATATAATATATAGTTGTATAAAAGAATAAACAATGAAATGAGTTGATAATAGAATTAATTACACATATGTAATTGAAGAATTAAATATGAGAGGAAAGCAATAATAAGAATTATAGGATGGTGTGAAATAAATTACATAGTTTAATTAATATATGGTAGATAAAGTAAAAATGTATACGAGCATAAAAATACATTAAGTTAAAAGAAATTCAATATGAGGAATAAAAAGAAGTGTATTATTATGATATAAACCTTGAAAATAAAGGAAAAACATATAGGATACATATATGTTTGAGAATTTTATAATCATTATATCAGTAAAAGGAGAGATTTATGAATTAATTAACTAAATACAATAAGGAGGGTAATTAAATAGACACATAATTAATGAAATAATGATTATAAATTAATTGATTAAATATCTAAGAAGGTCTTGAAGGGGTAAAAAAATACATGAGTAAGAAATTATAATTAAATAAATTGAATTAAATTAAAAATGTGGAAAAAGAGGGAAATAAGAAATACATGCATATGTACAAATGAATAAGGAATTGATGGAATAATAATAGTATCAATAAAGAGGTAGTAATAAAAAATTAAAGAAATTATATTTAAGAAATTTAGTCAAAATAAAGTTTATGGAATTAATCAATAAGAACTGAAGAATAATTTATTTATAAGGAAAGAAAGAATTAAGAACATTGAAAATATATTAAGGATTTATATATGAAATAATAAAAAGTAAGATGATAATATATACTTAAGGAAAAGGTAATGATATATTGCAACCTGGTAATTTAAGAAAATTAATTTAAAAGACTTATGGGTAATTAAGTGAACAAAGAAACTCCAATTCATGGAATACAAGTAGCAAGATATAATAATGATGCAAGTGATGAATAATATGGCTACGAGCAAAACTAGAGCATTAATATGTTTGAAAAAGATTGAGAGAAAAAGTATGCTACAATGATAAATTTGCTACAATGATAAATTATGGAAGTTATATTTATTTGCCCATGTGAATGAAATATAATGTTGATGTCTATTATGAATATGATTCAATTTTTTATGATGTTAGAATTGTATAGAAATGAATGAACAATGAAATACAATAAGAACTAAGAAATAGCCTATATGAGTTATACAACCTACTGGTAGGTTGACCGATCAACTAGGGAGTTAGAAGCCACTAGGGATTTTGGTCCTTGCAAACAATTGCCTCTGTGTTAGTATGACAGGTGCAATTGTCAAGGTTCTATTAGAGAGCCATTCACACTTGGGTATTGGGAGGACTACACAAACTAATCTTTGTTATCTAAGGTCATTAGGGAAGTCCGTACGGACTAATTTTGACCATCCTATGTATTGGGAGGTTTGCATGAATTGATCCCAACTTACTCGCATTTTAGTGGATTTAGGAGGTCCTATGGGGTTGATCCCTACTATCCACCAGGGTATAATTGATATTTAGGATTTGGGAGGTCCCTCGAGGCTGATCCTTGCTATCTCTACTATTGTGAGGTCCACCAGGTCTGATCCCTACCACTCTAATTTAGGAGGTTCATATAAATTTATCCCTGCTATCGAGTGGAAATGGGTAGGTGTAGCTATTGAGGTCCAAAATGTGGGCCACTACGTAAGTTAGATCCTGATATCTAGTGTTGAGAGTTTGTTTGTCAAATATGGGCTGATTAAAGAAATAATGAGTTTAAAAATGATTAATGTACAAGAAACAATTTTATAGAATTGAAATTGGATGTTATAAAAAGGAAAATATTGAAATGATTTATAAAGGATAAACAACATAATTAATATCATAATTATAAAGTAGTATGAATGCTATGTACCTAAGAATGGCATAGGTGACATGGACTCATCGAATACAAATTAAAGAGGGAATTGAATAATGAAATATTAAAACACTAAAAGAGTATAGATGAACGAGTCCAAGAGAAACTTAGTCAAAATAAGGGGAAAAACAAAGAAGGAAAGATAAACATTTCAAATAGAAGTAAAGGAAGATTGTAAACACACACATGGAAATATATTAAGAAAGTATTCGTAGAAATTATACTGCATGGAAAGTTTGTTAAGTATTATATGCTATCCAATTTTAAATATAGCATGAGAGGCAATAAAGAAAAAAAAAAGAAATTTACATACAAAGGATATTTTAAAACAAAGTAAAACACTAGAAGCATAAATACTCAGAAATGTTAAACATGATAAAAGGGCAAGGGAATAGAGTAAAAGTTAAACTGAAGCTACCATATATCTAATAATTATTCATGATAATTAGGAGAAGAAAATAAAGAAACACTTATGAGAATAATGTTGACCCTCTAATTAATTATTATACATACTTATGGAAAGACATAAGGAAGATGGAGGAATAGGTGAAGACTAATACAAAAATTAAAGAAGTATCATTTAATGACATAAGAAATATAAGTTCCATACTATTAGAATACACCACTGAGCAATTATGTTTAATGCATTTGCTTTCATACTGATGCATGAGTAATGAGTTACAGTAGTGAATGTAGTAGATCGAGTCCCAACATTGGCTGAAGTAGAAGGATTAAAAGCATAAGTATGGAGAGTCCATCACGAGCATCATTCGTATGCTAAAAGTGTACTTGTATTTTGATATGAATAAATGTTATTTGAATTAAGTGCGTTTGTTCAGTGCATCAGTGTTACTGAATATATTACTGATAAATATAAATGGACAATAGCTTTAGATTGTTTTAATTTCAAGTTAAATTTGTAGATGGCAGTGGTAATAATTAATTATTAAATACTAATTTTAATAAAAGTGATGTTTTACTATGCATCTATTGATTGTATATAATGTATGTATGTCATATATAATGTGAGGTTTCATTAGATACACATAAATATTTAGATAAAATAGTTATATTAAGTGGATCAATAGTGTATGCCAATGACTAAAAAAAATAAGATAATCAAAATAGATACATAGCATCATGTACTTGAGTCGGGTTAATGGTTAGCTATAAGGGTGTTATAGTATGGGTAATGGAAATCTATAAAAATTAGAAATGACTTATGAAACATAAGAAATTAAGTTGTAATTATTTAGATGTTATTAAATAAGGAAACACATAGTGATGACAAATGGTAAAGCAAAGAGGTATCATAAATCATAAAAGAAAATAAATAATAGGAAATTAAAGAAAGATAAATTATGGATTAGAAAGACTAAAATATAACAAGAGTAAATACGTTACAAATAACATGATTATATTGTGAATTCAATTGTTTAAAGCCTATGGGAAAACTATGGATGAAAAAACTATAGGACTATGTTGGCTATAATGAACATTTATGGAAGTTATATTTATATACTAATATGTTTAAGAGATGATGATTATGATTTTAATTCTTATGATAAGCAAATGAATTAGAATGAATGCAAAAAGAAACACAAAGTGAAATGAAAAAGCCCATATGAGTTCGAAAACCATATTAGATAGGTTAACCAGTCAAGTAGAGATTTATGGCAGCTGCTAGATTACATTTGTATTGGACACATAATGTGGGTGCAGCTGCTAAGAGGTCCAATAGAACCATTGTGCATATTTTTAATGTGGGCTGGGTTGTTAGGAGGTTCAATAGGGCCACTACACACTTATACTAGTATTTAATGCTAGTGCAGCCACTGGGAGGTCTAATAAAGCCACTGTAGATATTTTCCATATGGGTGTAGCTATCGAGAGGTTCAATAGGGCCACTGCACACCTATATTAATATTTAAAATTGGTGCAGCAATAGGTAAGGTTTAAGAGGACCACTGCACACATATATAGGTATAACTCTAGTGCAGTAGTAGGTAAGGTCCAAATGTGGACCACTGCATAACTATTGGTACCCTATTATCTAGTCTCAAAAGTTTTATCTTTCAAATATGGGCAAGT
>CANXYI011680529.1:0-10558 GCA_948208565.1 Hura crepitans
CATGGTGCACGAGGTTCAACATGAATTTCATTAACATCATAGTGCTTTGGACCTTAAGTTTCAAAGAATATAAACTCACATTCCAATTTTCAAAACTCCTTAATAAACTCTTGAAAATATGCCTAAATGATGGCTAAAAGATACTTTAAATCATGATATAAATGGTATTAAAAATGGTTTGAAATTTCGTTAAGAATTGAAAAAGTTATGAAGAAAATACTATGTTGTTAATAATGGTCAAAATGGGTCACAAGCATGATCCCTTTATGGGTTATAGCTGTGATCCCCTTAAAACTTAGAAGGGTCATGGGCAAGACCTATAAAAGGTTAAGGTCATAAGGCCTCATTTTTAGCAGGAAAATTCATCCAATTTTAAACCTAAACCACGTAATCTTCAACACCAATTCTATTATACACATTACAACAAATTATAGAGCATAATTCTCATCAAATACACATCAAATACACTCAAAACAACCCATAATTCATCATCAATTGATAAAAAATGTAGAAAATAGAAATTATGAACCCTAATACATATTTCAATCAAACTAAATTGAATAACCATGAAATTGTTTATACACGTACACTACAAATCATGTACAGAGGCAAAGAAGATTGATTGAAGCCTCAAACATGTGTTTTCCTCTAGCTTTCATCTTGGAGCATTCGCCTCGCTCTTCCTCTTCACATGGACAATAGAAGAAAATAACTCAAAAATCATAATCTTAAGCAAAAGATGAAGAAAATATGAAAAAGGATTAATGATTTTACCTTGATTAATTTTTTCTTACCCAAGGAATTGATAGAAAAATGTTTAGAGTGAATAGAAAGAGAGAGGAAGATGAAAAACGTCATTTCTTTTCTTCTTTTCTCTCTTTCCACTTTACTATTTATACCCTCATGTGAAGGTTTAGGATTAATCTTCACTTTTCATCCGATGGCTCAAATTCATCAAAATAAAAATATCACAGTAATCCTTATGAAAAACACATGTCACATATGGCTCTTTTCATTAAACTTGTAAGATTACCATTTTAGTCCTTAAAACTAAAAATAAGCTCTAGGCCCAAAATTAGCATGTTACGTAGACAAACAGATAATCAAAAAGGGTGATACAAGTGTTTTAGGATATGTTGCATAGCTGTGCCATTGAATTTAACGGTAGCTAGGATCAATATATATCTCTAGCTATGTTTGCCTGCAACAATAGCTATCAGACTAGTTTACACATGGCCCCAGATGAAGCACTATATGGTAGAAAGTGTATTGTATTGGAGTGAGATTATTGAGAGCAAGATATTAGGAGTTGATCTAATTAGAGATGCAAAGGAAAATGTTAAGGTGATTAGAGAAAGATTGAAAGTTGCAGCTGATAGGCAAAAATCTTATGTTGATCTAAAGTGAAGGGATATTGAGTATGCTATTAGTGAGAAAGTATTCTTAAAGGTGTCTCTATGGAAGAAGGTCCTCTGATTTGGGAAAAAGGGAAAGTTGAGCCCTAGTTTCATTGGACCATATGAAATCATAAAAAGAGTGGGATCTCTAGCATACATGCTAGCTTTGCCATCTAAATTATCATAGATTCATGATGTGCTTCATGTCTCAATGCTAAGGTGATACATATCAGATCCCTCCCATATAGTTCCAACAACAGATGTTGATATACAGCTAAACTTGAGCTACGAAGAAGAACCAATATAAATACTAGACAGAGAGATGAAGGAGTTGAGGAATAAAGCTATTCCTTTAGTTAAAGTCCTTTGGAGGCATTACAATGTAAAAAAAGCTACTTAGGAGCCTGAAGAGTAGATGATGGCTCAATATCCACACCTATTCACTTTAGGTAATTTTGAGGATAAAATTTCTTAAGAGGAAAAGAATTGTAATGCCCATAAGTCGAGGCTCTATGAATAGTACCACTAAGGCCAGAAAGTGTTCCCAAAGTGTCGGGTCACCTTCACAAGGGTCGAGGCAAGGGTACTGGTCATAAAACTTTAAGGGGCCATAAAATGACAAAAATGGCTTAATTTGAAGATTTAGTAAATCTAATAAATTATTTTAGGCTATAATCTAGTGGGCCATAGGCTTAGATAGAGTCGAGTTACCTTGAATGTGCTTAGACAAACCTGAAATGCCATACCCTGGAGGTTAAAAATTCCCTTAAGTCTATTGGTGAAAGAGTTTTTGAATTCTGAGGTCATTTGTAAATTTTCTTAATTTTGAGATTTTACATGTAAATCGAGGTAGTTGGTTATCTATCCTATTTATTGAATTTGGCCATAAACTTTTACGAGCCTCTAAATGGGACTAATTGAGGATTTTTAAAATAAACATAATGAATTTTGAAAGTCTGTGTGACTTAAAAATTCCTTGAAGTTTATACCAAAATTGAGTTTTTTTTAGATGTTCGAGTGGCATGTCACCCCACTCGTGCCACCTCAACATCTATATAAACCACCTTGTGACACCTAAGTGGCCACATGGCTAATACCACTCACCACCCCACTTCTTTCTTCCTCTACCATTTTGACACCGTTCTCCCTCACCATCCGCCATTTTTACTTTATTTTATAATATTTTCTCTTCCTAATTACCACTAAAAATCATGTTCAAGTGTTAAGAATTGATTTGTAAAGGAATTGGGAGCTACAAGAGAACCTAAAGCTTAAAGAAATTAAAGGAATTTCAAGTGTTCATAGAAGGGGTGCCTAAGAACCAACTTTTGATGCGTAAGTGATTTCACACTTTCTAATTTTTTTCCTAGAGGATTTGATTATTCTAAGAATGTCTATATGCTTGGAATTTGATTTGGGGACATGTGTGATTTTTTAAGGAATTTTGAATGTGAAGTGGCATGAATGGAAGCTAAGGCAAAGTGAGGTGTGCTTTGGTCTCTTTCAAGTTTGAAGTGAAGAATCCATCCCCTTTTGTAATGAGGTATGTGAATTTAGAGCATTAGACTTATTCTTAGTCATTTCCCATGGCTTATGTATGGATATTGTGTATGGAATGTATGGCTATATTGCCTAAAACTTTCATTTAGAAGATGTGAACTTGTAAATATGCTACTTAGGTTGTTGTAAATTGTTTAAGTAATTACTTTGGAAAAAAATGAATAGAGAGTGATAGCCAAGAATTGACCTAGAGTGTGTGTGCTTATAAGTGTGAAGATATAACATAGTTTGGGTATAAAATGGATGATTTGCCTATGTGTGATTGTTGTTGTAATGGATTGTTGGCATGTGTAGTGAGTAGGGTAAAGAATGAAAGGCTTTGTGGTTATTCCATGAATTGGGCATGAGGTACCTTTGGTAGCAAGGCATGTGTTAAGATGCTAGCATGGTGTATATGTTAGAAAATGGCATGTTAGGTAAGGACTTGCATGTATGTGTTGTGAATTAGGTGAAAACATGCATATGGTGTGTAATCTA
The DNA here is from genome assembly GCA_948208565.1 of Hura crepitans. Lineage (NCBI taxonomy): Eukaryota > Viridiplantae > Streptophyta > Magnoliopsida > Malpighiales > Euphorbiaceae > Hura > Hura crepitans. The sequence continues at coordinate 3,435 of CANXYI011680529.1, forward strand.
GGCTTAGCCGAGACATGTACAAAGCTTAACATGTGCGTGATTTGCATGGTAACGGCCTTAAGTGTGTGTAATCATACTTGTGTGATGTTAAAACATATGTTTATGTGCTTAAATGTGGCTAAAGGCATAAATATGACAAATTAGGAACATTGGTCGAGAGCTATGCAAGGCTAAAATGGCATGGAAATGAGGTTTGACTTGGCATATACATATGTGTGGTATAGCATGACATATTTGGCATGAATTTGGCAATGTTTATATGGCATGATATGGGTGAATATGCATAATTAGTAAGGCATGAAATAAATGTATTATGGGATACCTTTTAAGGTTAGAAAGGGTTGAAAAATTAACTTGAATTTGGCTTGTGATAACTTGATAAAAGTAACCTTCAATGGATTTATTTTGCATTAAAATAATGCCTTAAATTGGTTTAACTTGTAATATTTATATAACCTAGAATGGAAGCCACTTTTTATGGCTATTTGATGTATACATTTGAGATTGGCTTTAGTCCTATGAAAGTGTATGATGATGAGTGCAAGTGGCACTAAAAAATGGCTTGAAAAGGACCTAAAATGAACCTAAAATGGCCACCGTAGAATTATAAATTGACCTATAGTTATCCCATAAAAATGAATTTTGGGACTATATTTAAAATGATTGCTGAGCGTATGTATAATTGAGCCAAAATAAAAAAGGAGTAGCCTAGACTTAGTATTCCTTTAATTATGCTCAAGACATTGCCCCAAAATAATTTAAAAAATTTGCCCGTAATTGTCCGATAGGGCTAAAAATGACCTATAATTGTCCAAGTCAAAAATTGATTGTCTGATAAAAGGTGTAACTGTCTATTTTTCAACTTAGAATATTATAAAAAATGATCAGTAAAGAAATAAACTTAAAATATAGTCAAATGGCCCATTAGTTAGACACCCACTGGATGGGATAACTAGTCAACTTAGGGATTACCAACTATTAGATTGTTTATTTATAAGACTGGGTCGGTGCAATAGTCGAGGTTTATAACTGAGCTAGTGCACTAGTTTATAGGTTAGACCACTGTATTGCTAGCATTGTTGTCTATATATCATACTAGTCCAGTGCAGTGGTGAAGGTCCTTAGAGGGGACACTGAACTAGTTTGTTGGGTAAACCTAGATGAATAATTTGACCTGATAAGTTGCCATTGGGAGGTCTACGGACTGATCCATTTGCACAGCTACTCATTATTTCTCCCTTTGGGAGATTCTTTTGAATTGATCCCTATGGTTGTCTTAGGCTAGTACAGCAGTTGAGGTCTAAAATATGGGCCAATGCACACTTTTTCAATTCCCTTTTGGTCTAGTGTCTCGAGCCTATGAAATGGAATTAAGGTAAAGTAAAATGCAAATCTAGAATAATTGATGATAATTTATGATGGTAAATTTAATAAATAAAACATAGTGCCATTCTAGTAATTTCAAGTAAACATGGTATATCATCTGAACGGCATTAGTCACCTAGCATATCACCCACACACCATATCTAGACCATGGTATTATGTTTGCTTATATGTGTTAATGCATGTGCCATATTTTAAATAGTTTAAATTCATCACTGAGCTTTATACTTAATGTACCCGTGTTATGGTGCACAAGTAGCAAGGATAAGCAAACTTACCTTGATAATCATATAGTGTAGCAATACAAGTGTTGAAGGGTAAATAGAGTTGCTTTTTATTTGTGTAGTAGCACTCATGTAAATTCTATAGGTATAGGTTAGCATGCTTAAAAGCTATTATGTTTATATATAAAACATATATGTGATGTCTATAAACAGGTGTTGGTTTGTTTAAGTTGCTTGAGGTTTTGATAATAGTGGACTTAAGGCCCTATGAGTGTGTTATTCTGATATATGTTTGATGTATTTTAATGTTGACAAGGGGATAAGAAGGGTCCAGATGGAGGATGATTGGAATAATTGTCCATAGAAGTGCTTTTAACAGGTGAAAAAAACATTTTGGTATGTCACCCGGGTAGCCATTGTGTTGGCCAATTTCCTATAGCTTGTAAAGTGTCTATAAATGGTTTTTCTAAGTCTATCAGACCATATATGAACATGTCTAAGGACTAGACTAGAAATCTAAGCAATGCCTGATAGCATTATAGAATAGTTCATAAGTGTTAAGGAGTTTACTGCTAGAGAAATTCTAGGATAAGTGACTTGGGGGGAAGTGCATCTCCCGTTGGGTTTCTTCTAGAATCCTATAAGAGGTGTGAGACCCCCTATAAGACTCCCTAAGAAATTTGATAGGTGATACATTTCCCATTAAGTCACCTATCCTGAAATTGCTTTAGGTCTACACTCCTTAACACTTACAGACTATTTTATTATTTAATCAGATATTGATTAACTTCTAAGTCCATTCCTTAACTATTCTTATATAAGCTATAATAGACCTAGAAAATCTTTTTATAGACACTCAAAATGTTCATAAAAAATTAAGCAGCACAACAATTACCCTAATGACATTCTGAAAATTTTTTCCATCTTTAAAAACACTTCTAATATCAATATTATCAATTTATTACCTTTTGGACCCTTCTGGTCCCCTGATAACATTTTAGAACAATCCATAAGTATTAAGGAGTTTACCACAAGAGAAATTCTATGATGGGTGAACTAGTAGGAAATGTATCACCTATTAGGTTTCTTCAAGAATTTGGTAGGTGGTGTGACACCCTCTATAAGACTCTCTAAGAAATTCGATAGGCGATGCATTTCCCACTAGGTCACCTATCCTAAAATTGCTCTTGGTTTACACTCATTAACACTTACATACTATTTTATTATTTAATTAGATATTGCTTAACTTCTTAGCCTATTCCTTAACTATTCTTTAATGAGCTATAATAGACCTAAAAAACCTTTTCACAAACACTTAACATGTTCACAAAAAATTAAGCAGCACAATGGCTACCGTGGTGATATTTCGAAATTTTTTCCACCTTTAAAAACACTTCTAATATCATTATTATCTATCTATCACCTTTTAAACCCTTTTGGTCCCCTTAGTAACCTCATCACATATCAATAAACATATATAAAACACACTAGGCCTCAAGCCTAAAACCATCAAAAACCACAGAAATAAACCTTTCAAATAAATGGCCTATTTATATACATAACCCAGACATATATATATATATATATATAGACACTAGCAACTTCTAATCATGTTGAACCCTTAACCTATAATATTTACATAAGTGTCAACTAATATAATGAAAAAACACATATATGCACCCTTTACTGACTGTGCTATTACACTATATGATCTTGAGGCTAAGCTGTTTATCTCTGCAACCTGTGCACCAAAACACTAGTACATTGAGTATAAAACTCAGTAGTGAATCTAATGTATTAAAACATGTTCCATGTAGGCACTCAGATGTAATAATAAGCTATAAGGGTATATATGCAATGTAGAAATTAAATTCATCTAAATGACATTAATTCTAATACTCAGTCTCCCAGTTCATTTACTTACAATTATGCCATTATGTCATTTTCAGTCAATTTAATCATTTTGTGATTTGATATAAATCAGGTCTATGCATTAATCTAATTTAATAGGCCTAAATAGATAGACTACAATTGAAGACACTAGACCAAGAGTGAACTAAAAAGTTATGCAATGGCCCACATTCTGGACCTCGACTATTGCACCAACCCAACCTGATAGTAGGGATTAGTTCACATGAACCTCTAAATACCTAATAAGGGATAACAGGGATCAGTCTATAGACCTCCTAATATACCAACCAAATCAATAGGAAGTAAGTTTATAGATAGTAGGGATCTATCCATAGACCTCTCGATATCTAAATAATCATTAGCAAATAACTCCAGTGGATAGCAGGGATTAGTTCGTAGACCTCCTAATGTACAAATAATAATAAAAAAAATCTAACAGCTACTAATCCCTAGTTGACAAGTTAACCCATCTAGTGGGTGTCTAACTAATGGGCCATCTATCATTATTTTATGTCTAGTTACTTACTGATCATCATTTTGTAATATTTAGAATCCGTTAACAATCAGTTATGAATTTATTTCCACAGTCAAATTTTGACCAAGATAATTACAGGTCCATTTTAGTACTATGGGGTAGTTACAGGACATTTTTATAACACAGTTTTAGGTCTTTTTACTAGAGATTTATAAGTCTAATTTAAGTCCAATTCAAGTCATGAATTCATGTCCAATTTCATGCATTTCAAGTACCATTCATAGGCCACTTTCTAAATGGTCCGTTTAATAGGACAATTATATGTCATTTTTCAATTTTTGTACACTATTATAGGCTCGTAGCCACTATTCACTAGTATCATTTCATGAAAAATCACTTGCCATTATAGGGCATATATCATTTCATGTCATACATCTTATAATGCCACTAACTTTTGCCTAAAATGCCATTCCAATTTATCATACATATTACTCAAATACTAGTTCAAGTTTATGCCATTTTTAGGTCACTTTTGCCTATGCCTTACAAGTCCATTTTTAAGTCATTTTATACACAAATTCTTTTTTCCATTTTTCACACTAAGCTTACCATTTTACATGCAACATTTCTATTCATGATTACACATGCTTCATTTTAATTCCATGCCATACATCACATACTCATGTTATTATGCCAATATATGCATTACCTACCATAACATGCCATACTTACCATGTTACCTCATGGCACACACCCTTTAGCCAAACATAGCTTTTAGCCATACACATGCATTTTTTCATAAGTTATCACCCATATATGTCCCATATCATCATACCTATAATGCTCATAAGTCAAAGTTTCATAAACAGTACCACTGTGGCATGAATAGTGCTCCTTATGAGTCAAGGCACCCTAATAAAGCTAGGAAGGGGCATATTAGTCATAAAACTTTGACGGGCTAGAAAATGGATGAAATGAAGTAATTTAAAAATTTAGCAGAACCAATAAATAATTTCTAGTTAAGAACTAGTGAATAGTGATATAAAATAAAGTTTTACTAGGATAGCCTCCAGATGTGCTTAGACAGATAGAAAAATACCATACATTGAACCTAAAAAATTCCAATCTATAGAGTGGTGAAGGAATTTTAATTTTTTGAGACTATCTTATATTTATCTAAAATATTTTATTTTAATGGGTGAATAGTAACTAAGCTGTCGATGGAATTTTAACTTGAAATTTTGTGAGTCTCTTAATGGCAATAATCAAGCATTTTTGAAACTAAAATGGCTATTTTTGGAGGTTTAGAGAAATTAGTGTGAATTTCTAAAGTTTAAATGAAAATCAGGAGAACATGGATCGTTAGATTACCACGTGTCATGATCTGGGCCATCCACCTTACCTATATAAAAAGTTTTACACATGTGAGGGGCTCACATGTGTAAAATCCATCTTCCTCCTCTCTAACCCCCAAAGCTGATGCCATTCCCAAAGTAAAGCCCTCTCACCATTTTTTTTCTCTTTCCTACCATACAACACCAAAATTCACAAATTTTATATGCTTTTGATCCTCTATGATCTATACAAGTGAAATTAAGTGGAAATTTCACATTATTTTGCTTGGAAAGATAGGAATTCACTTGAGGTGAATAGTGCCATTTTTGGGTGTAAGGACCTAATCCTAATTTTTATTTTTGTTTTAGGTAGCTTAGGTGATTCTAAAAAATCCTATTGGTTTAGATTTTAATTTAGAGTTGTATACAATTTTTGGAAATTTTTCTAATGCAAAATTCTTTATGTTCAGGTGAAAGAGAAAGTGTTAAAGGAGAACACCATTAAAGGCCTTGAAGTGGTGGACAAAGGGGCATTTTCACACCTTAGGTATGTGGACTTGACTCAATTGATGCATGCCATGTAGTTTCTCATGATTTTTTATGTATAAAATTGTATAGAAATGGTAGAACTTAAGGTTAGGCATGAAATTGACATAAATGGATGGTATAATTGTGTTAATGGCATCAAAATAACCTTGTATGCATGATTTAGGCGAGAGAAACCAAGTGTAGGTGTGTGTGCTAGGTATGGCCAAATGGTATGCATGTATGGGATATCATGTGTATGGCATGCTAGGTATGGCATGCTAGGTATGGCATTAGTAAGGAAATGAGAGGTAAAATTCATACTAGGAATGTGAATACAAATAATAAGATGTACAGAATGGTAGCTTGAGAAATAGTGACCTAAAATGATGTGTAATAGTAACATTGGTAATGACATGTGAAATGGTTATTGTATGTGTACAAATAATGGCATAATGATGATAGATGGGCCAATGATTATTATGAGATATAAAGGTTGAAGGAATAATAAATTTTTGTGTGGTATGATTAGAGATATGGAAAATATGATTGTAGAAAATGACCAAATGAATAGTAACCTAAGCAAAAATGACCAAATAAAGAGTGATTTTGTGGTAAATGACCTAAAATGGGAAAAAGTGTATAAATGTACCAAAAATCAATATATGAGTTGTTAGTGATATGACATAAGATGAAAAATGAATAATAATTATTTAAGTGAATAATGAATAGTGACATGGCCATCAGTTAGACACCCACTGGATAGATTGACTTGTTAACTGGGGAATTAGTAGCTACTAGGTAGGTCAATCCTTTTGAGGCCACTATTGTTTGATATGATGGTAGGTGCAACTACTAAGGTTCTGAGGATGAACCGTACACACTCGAGTATTAGGTGGTCCACCTTGGTTGATCCCTGCTACCCATTGGCTTCTTATGGATATTAGAAGGTCCCATGGGGCTAATCCCTACTATCCACTAGTGTTATATTAAAGATATTGACTTGGGGTATTGGGAGGTCCCATAGGACTAATCCCTAATATCTGTCAGTCTAATATTGGGAGGTTCTAGTGAATTGATCCCTGCTATCGAACTAGGTAGGTATAGCTACCAAGGCCTAAAATATGGGCTACTGCATAGCATAGATCATGCTATCTAGTGTTTTAAGGTGTAGTCTATCTGTCATGGGCCTGAATAATATATTACTTAATAAATATAACATTACTTGACTATTTATAAGGGCAATTGGATAAACATATGGACTTAAATAAT
>CANXYI011680764.1:0-14151 GCA_948208565.1 Hura crepitans
TCTTATGAAAATTTTCCCTTCTTTCCTTCAATATATCCTCTACCATATAGGTTACAATCACCAAAGAAGAAAATTCCCTAATCTTGTTGATGCTACATATAGCCTGATGTCATTATTAAAACCTTTCTCAAACCCTTTACATCTCTTTACTTCAATGAGCAAAATTTCCTTCGCATATTTACTTAATTGAGCAAACTCCTTTTCATACTTTGATATAGACTGCCCTTCTTATTTCAAATCCAGGAATTCCTACCTCTTTTTTTCCAAATAATTCTCTATGATATACCTTTTTTTGAACTCTTGTAAGGAGAAATCCCAAGTTAATTCTCCTAAAGCCTTATGTGTGACACCATTACCCGATCCGACCGCTGAACCCAAATAAGAAGTGACACAAAAATCGATATCCAAACTACTCTTATAGAAAACCCTTATAATTTAAAACCTTACTTTTTAAGAGGAAAGTTTCTTCACATGCATTAGGTTATAAAAATGTGAATAATCAAAAACCATTTTGTAAGGCATACTAATAGGGTCCTCATGTTGAAAATTTGATAGCATAATGGCTATAATAGGACACTATCCCAAATAGTAACTTGCATAAAAATAACACTTATAATACATCACAACACATCTCATCATCACTTAGTTCCATCTGACCCTCTAACTCCATCCATACTTTCATTAAGCATACATTAGGAAGAGATATTATACAAGTCATACATCATTATCCATACATATATAAATAAGATGTAATATAGTATTAAAGGGAGATAAAATTATTTACATCATAAATTAGGCCCAATCCCTCAATTACACAAGAGTGCCTCTATATGAGTGCATCACATAATACATAAAAGAAAAGTAAAATACCAAAAGAATCTTTTCTTGAATAACTTGCTGATATAGAGGCTTTGACTTTAATCAAATTCTTTTACCTATGCATCAAAAAATCAACAAACGAATGCTTAGTGGTGTATTCAATTTAACATATGTATAATCACATGCTCTTCAACATTAATATCTAAACCAATTAAAAGAATATTACCTTGTAAACATGCATATGCAAAGCATACTAAATAATGTAGAAATGCATAAGCCATAACTTACAATAATCATAATGATAACTCATGCATACAAGACACATTATCCGAATTTAATATTAGCTACTCCTAAAAGTACCTTGACTATACTTTTTTTCATTCTTAGGTTTAAGTCTTACTATTTTAAAATTATGCCCATACCTAATAGACAACTATCTAAAACTGGATAACGAGACTGATTAGGCTCGAAGGCCACATCAATCTGAATATCATATCTAGACCCGAAGGCCATATATGGGCCCAAAAGCCACATTAACCTAAAGATTGTATTTAGACCTGAAGGTCATATCTAAACCTAAAGATCATATATAGGCCCAAAACCCACATCGATCTGAAGATCGTATCTAGACCCAAAGGCTATATCACACCAAAAGGTATACTAAAAGCTACATTTCTCCCTAGCTGACTAGCCAACCTATCTAATCTAGGTCGTCTAATCGTATAGGGCATTATCTTAATTATTATGTTTCTCATACTTACATACTTTAATTTAAGCCTCTAATTAAGTCACTTGACTCATAATATTATAAAAGGCCATATATGTCTCACTTAATTATATAGCTTACTTTCATGTCTTACATAACACTTGCATATCACATATGACATAAAGGATGTTTAATTGCTTAATTATACATCAAATACATACTTTCACTTAAATTACAATCTCATGAGTTTGGATTTACATACTTTAACCAGTTGATTCACAAATCATCCATAGCAAACAAATTCACATTATACCCCAAACATAAGAAATATAACATTATTATCATTTAATCAATTAAAACCAACTTGCATTGCCTATATACCACATAATGTTCATGCATCTTATTTAAGCCATTATATATGGCATAATCATCTACTTAAGGTTTTATAAAGGATTCAGCCACCTCAAAGTGACATGGCCTACCAACATATGTTAATATGTTCATACACTACATAATTAATTTACACATCACTATCATTTTTATCATATACATAAACAAAATTTAATGTATAATAAGTCATACTCATGTTCATACATCCTAAAGAGGCATTCGACCTCACATGGTAAAAGCTCTCAAACATACTAAACAACATCAACACATCAATTTAGGCATTATCCATGATCAAACATAATATCAAATACATAATTCATTCAATTACACTAATTAGCATTTTTCACATAACAACTTACACACACTTTATATGTCAACTCACTAATGTAATGCATATGTTAACTTGAATACACTTACTAATAGATCAAAATACACCACAATCCCTTACTTAGGCCTTGTATTTGCCTCTTCTCTTTTCTTGCTCTCTTTCTTCTACACAAAGCCACATAACAAAAATGAAAAATCCATATAAAATCATAGAGGCTTCAAAAATCCAATCCAACCTTAAAATCATGTTCTTCGGCACTTATAAACACTTAGAAAAATATTAAGCCAAGATAAAACGTACTCTTTATATTTCAAATCACTATTCACCTCTTCTTTGTTATCCAAAAATCCACCATAATCTTCTTGTTTTCTTACCTTAATGGTAGTTTAAAAGTTGTGGAAGGGTTATTTGATAGCTTTGATGTGAGAATTTAGGGCTAGAATGGAGGAGGAAGAAGAAGAAATAAAGAACATTTTGCACTTTGATGTCATTGGCTTGGAGAGAAAAGAAAGAAGAAGAAGACTTGACACTATTCTACATTTGACCATTTAAATCTCTTATATTGACTTTGACTTGGTCAATTGATTAAATGGTCAAGATATTTTTCTCTCCTAATCTAATGGTTATCAAATTTTTACCCTTCTTTCCATTCTTTTCTTTTAATTATTTCATCTCCTAATTTATCCTCATTCCTCACTCTATGTGCCTAGAAAATCATGGTAACAGGATTTAAAGACCTTTAGAAACCCATGCTCAAAAATTGAGAAAAATTAAAATTAAAATTAAACTTTAATCCTTTCCCAATTTAAAGAAAAATACTTTTCGATATTTAAAAATTATGATTCTAATGCCAATAGACTATTTGGAATATTTAAGTATCAAGTTGTATCAATCCTAAATTTATTTGAGCAAGAACGAATTATTTTACGGTTCAGCTTTATCGATATCACTATTCACGAGACACTACCATAAAATCTTTTCTTGCATTTTTAACATCTTAACGACTTCATTTTGATTCCAAATTTTTTCCAAAATTATATTATGACTAATACTTCCCTTTGATCACATTAGTGTGACCCAGGTTTTGGGAAACACAATTCACATCCCAAAAAGTACTATTCATAAGTAGGGATTTTTAGGGTATTACATTTCTTCCTCCCTTAAAAGAAATTTTATCCTCTAAATTACCTAGTTCAAATAGATGGAAAAAACTAGTCTTTCATCTGGGCTTCACTTTCCCAAGTTACTTCTTCCATGTTATGATGTTGCCACAGTACTTTCACTAATGGTACTATTTTGTTCCAAAAATCCTTAACCTCTTAAGCCAAGATTCTCATTGGCTTTTCTTCATATGATAAATCTAGCTATATCTCCAATTTTATGGCTAGTAACACATATGATGGATCTAATATGTATCTCCTAAGAATTGACATATGGAAAACATCATACATCTCATTTAGCTTAGGAGGTAAAACTAGTCTATAAGCCACTGGTCCCATATGTTCAATTATCTCATATAGGCCAATTAACCATAGACTTAGCTTACCTTTCTTACCAAATCTTAAAACCTTCTTCCATAGGGATACTTTGAGAAACACCTTGTCTCCCACTATATACTAAATGTCTTTTTTTTTAACTTGCATAAGATTTTTGTCCAACTAAAGTAGCCTTTAGCCTGTCTCTAATAATCTTCACTTTCTCTTCTATATCCTTAATCAAATATAACCCCATAAGCTTGTTCTCACTGAGCTCACTCTAACACAATGGAGTTCTACATCTCCTTCCATATGAGGCTTTATAAAAAGCCATGCATAGGGTCACTTGATGACTATTATTGTAAGCAAACTCTAGCAATGAAAGATAATGGTCCTAACTTCCCTTAAACTCGATGGCATAGCTTCTGAACATGTCTTCAAGAACTTGAATAACTCTCTTTAATTGACCATCTATTTATGGATGAAATGTCATGTTAAAGCTAAGTTAAGTTCCTAAAGCATTATGAAGCTTCCTCTAAAACCTTGATGTAAATTTGGGATCTCGATTAGAAATAATAAATGATGGCACATAATGCAACTAAATAATCTCATCTATATATAGCTCGACAAGCTTTTCTAAAGAGAAATTCATTCTCACAGGTATAAAGTGCGCTAACTTAGTCAATCTGTTAACCACTACCCAAACTAAATCACACTTGCCTCTAGTCATCAATAGCCTAACTACGAAATCCATGGTGACTCTATCCCACTTCTATTCTGGAATTGCTATAGGATAAAGAAACCTATATAGAACTCGATGCTCGGCCTTAACTTGCTAACAAGTAAGGCATTTGGTTACAAACTCAGCTATATCTCTCTTTATGTTTGGCCACTAATAAATTATTTTCAAAACATGATATATCTTGGTACTACCAGGATGCATGGCTTAAGGAATAATATGAACTTCTTGTAAAATCTGCTTCCTTAGATCCTCAATCTCAGGTACATAAAGACAATTATGATAACACAAATAACTATCATGCTTAATCTCATACTTAGTAGGCTTCATCTCTTATGTCATACTTATTCCATTTATAAGCCTATGATCATCCTTTTAGGCATCCTTTACTTATTGTAGCTAATTGGCTTGATTTGTAGTTCTACCAATAAACCTTCATCATCCATCAACTTCAAACTGACATGCATGGCTCTCAAAGCTGATATGAGCTTTTTACTAAAAGCATCTGCCATAATATTGGCTTTCCTTAAATTATAGTCAATAAGGCAATCATAGTCCTTTGTTAACTCTATTTACCTTCTTTACCTCAAATTTAACTCCTTCTGACTGGGAAGATACTTCAAGATCTTGTAATTAGTGTAAACATAACACTTTTCCCTATAAAGATAATGCCTCTATATCTTTAAAGCAAACACTATATCTATAAGCTCCAAATCATGGGTTGAATAATCCTTCTTAAAAGGCTTTAGTTTTCTTGAAGCATAAGTAACAACTTTGCCTTCTTACATACACATACACCCTAGCCCATTCAGTAAAGCATCATTATAGATTATGAAATCTTTCCCTAATAATGATTGAACTAGGATTGGCGCCTCTGTCAACATACTCTTATTCTTGTCAAAACTCTCTTGACACTTGTCATCACATATAACCTTGGCATTTTTCCTTAAATGACATGTCATAAAGGCAACAATCAAAGAAAACCTCTTGACAAATCATCTATAATAGCCAACTAGACCTATGAAACTTCTATTCTCTATAGTGTTCTTGGGTGGCTTCCATTCCATAATGGCCTTAATCTTGCTAAGATCAACTCTAATACCATCTGCTGAAGCTATGAGTCCTAGAAAAGATAACTTATTAAGCCAAAATTGACACTCAATGAGCATGGCATAAAGCTTCTTATCTCTCAACATCTATAAAATAGTCCTTAGATGCTTCTCATGTTCATCCCAATTCTTAAAATACACAAGGATGTCATTAATAAAGACCACAACAAATTGATCTAAGAATGGCTGAAAAATATGATTTATAAGGTCCAAAAACACTATTAGAGCATCGGTAAGCTCGTTTTATAAAAAAACTCATAGTGGCCATATCTTATTTTGAAAGTTATCTTGTACACATTCACCTCCTTTACTCTCAGTTGATAATACCCCGATCAAAGATCAATCTTGGAGAATACACCCACCCCTCTAAGCTAATCAAATAAGTTATCAATCTGACATAAAGGGTATTTGTTCTTAATGGTGACCTTATTCAACTATCTGTAATCGACACATAATCTTAAGGAACTATCTTTCTTTTTAACAAATAGAACCAGTGCTCCCTATGGTGATACACCCAGTCTAATGAAACCATTATCCAATAACTCTTACAACTATAATTTTAGCTCTTTTAACTTTGCAGGAGCCATCTTATATAAAGCTACAGATACTGGTGCTATTCCTCGACAACACATTAATCCTAAACTCAAGCTCCCATTCTGGTGGTAAACCAAGTAGATCTTCTAGGAAAACATCCTTAAACTTTGATACTACTGGTATCTAGCTTACTTCTAACTCTACTCTCTTAGTATCAACTATATGGGCCAAATATGCTTGGTGACCCTTCTTTCCATTACTACTAATATCACAACACACATAAAGTTTAATCTCTCTCCCACAATTGTAACTTTTGTCCCATTACTAGCCTTATGCGTAATTCACTTCCTTCTATAGTCTGTAACTCCATGATACTTAGATAACAAATCTATGCCCAAAATCAAGTTGAACTCATTGAAAGGTAACTTAATGAGGTCGACCGCAAACTTATATCCTTTTATTGACAAGGGATAATCTTTATACACTTTGTTCATAATAACATGCTTATCTATCGAGCTACTAATCATAATCTAAATATTAAGCTTCTATAATACTAACCCCCAATCTAGTGCCCGTGTAGTGTAGATATAAGAATGTGTAGACCTTAAATTTGTAAGTGCTAAAATAGGTAAACCAAAGAGTTAGAAAAGTACCCACTATCACATCTGGTGAATCAGCTTCTTTTCTAGCTCTAATGGCATATTGTCTCATTGGTGCTTTGCTTTTTGACTTGTCTTTTTTACTACCCCCAATTTAGATTGTATCTTTCTTATCTCTCCTTTGAGTAGAATTAGCAGGTAGAGCAGGATTGACTGTAGCAGTAATAGCCACAACAATAGTCACTTGTCTTACTGATTCCATCATCTGCTCTAACCAAGCAAGCTGAACTTGTGGTCTTTAAGCTACATGCCTAGCATTACTGAAAGAAATTATTTTAGCCCTAGCAAGCTCTTGACCTACTATGGTCAAAGCATGGCTTTTGACTTCCTTTTCACTGTAAGGTGTAGATTGACTCATCCTCAGATCTATAAGAAAAAGAATAAATTATAAGCCTCAATATGTATAATTATGTGATGTACACTTTTTTATCCTAAAGCGCTCTTATGCAACACATATATATTAAAGAACACCTAAACCAAAGCTCTGATGCCACCAAATGTGACACCCCTTACCCTATTTGATTGTCGAACTCGAATAAGAAGTAACACACAAATCAATATCCAAACTACTCTTATAGAAAATCCTTATAAATTAAAGCCTTTCTTTTTAAGAGAAAAGTTTCTTTACATGCATTAGGTTATATCAAAAACCATTTTGCAAGGCGTACTAATGGGGTCCTTGTGTTAAAAATTTGACAGCATAATAGTTGTGCCGGGAAACTATCCCAAATAGTAACGTATATAAAAATAACACTTCTAATATATCACAACACATCTCATCATTATCTGGTTCCATTGTCCCTCTAACTCCATCCATAGTTTCATCACGCATACATTAAAAAGAGACATCATACAAGTTATACATCATCATGCATACATATATAAATAAGATGTAATATAATATTAAAGAGTTGCAAAATTATTTACATCACAGTTTAGGCCTAATCCCTCAATTACACAAAAGTGCCTTTATATGAGAACATTATAGATTATACAAAAGAAAAAGCAAAATACTAAAAGACTGTTCTTTTCATCAACTTATTGATATTGAGCTTTAACTCTAATCTAATTCTTTTACCTATACATCAAAAAATGAAAATGATGCACTGAGCAAATACTTAGTGGTGTATTCAATTTAACATATGTATAATTGCATACTCTTTATGCATTAATATCAAAACTAAGTAAAAGAATATTACTTTGTAAACATGCATATACAAAGTATACTAAATAATACAGAAATGCATAAGCTATAACTTATAATAATCATAATGATATCTCACGCATATAAGACACATTATTCAAATTTAATCTTAGTTGCTCTTATAAACACCTTGACTATACTTCTTTTCATTCTTAGTTTCAAGTCGTACTAATTTAAATTTATATCCATACCTAAGAGACAACTATCTAAAAGTGGATAATAGGACTGACTGGGCCTAAAGGCTACATCGATCTGAAGATCGTATCTAGACCTAAAGGTCATATCTAGGCCAAAAAGCCATATCAATCAAAAGATCATATCTAGATCTAAAAGTCACATCAGACCTGAAGGTCATATTTAGGCTTGAAGGCCATATTGATCTAAAGATTGTATCTAGACTCGAAGGTCATATTACACCAAAAGGTATGCTAGCAGTGACATTTAGTTAGAATTTCTTAATTACTCAAGTGAATAGTTCACCTAGTTCCCTTTAGAATTTGGGCCTAAGATTTTAGAGGTCCCTTAATTGAGAGTTTTGGTAATTTTTTGACACTAAAATCATGATTTTTGGAGACCTCTAACAATTATTCCATATTTTTTAAGCTGAAAACAAAAATAAGATTAATTGAGGTTGTTTGATTGCCATATGGCACGTTGTAGCCATCCACCCTCATAATATAAATAGGTTATGGTGTGTATGGATCTATGGTAGTAGCATAGACCCATCTTCTCCCCTAAACCCACCAAGGCCATTATCATCCCTTTTTTCTCTCTCTTCACCTTTTTTTCTTCATTTCTCACCCGAAACACCTAAAATCCTTCGATTAATACATGGAAAATATTCCTTGTAATTCTTAAAACACAATTCTAGCCTCAATTTTGTAAGAAAATGCTATTTTGAGGTGAAAATGGAAGTGGAAAGGTTTAGGGTTTTAAACCCCTAAATCAACCTTGAATCAAACCTCGGGTATTTTTTTAAGTAACTAGAGATATTTTATATCATAGTTATGCTTTTATTTTTGAATTTAAAGTTGTATATATTTTTCTATGAATTTTTCTAATCTTTGAGGTATTATGGAAATTAGAAAATTTGCCATAGAATGAGAATCAAGGCGAGAAAAGATGTAGAATTAAACTGAAGACCTCGAATAACATCTCTGTAAGTGTACTCAATGAATTGTGCATCACTTTATTTATTTTCAAGAATTCAAGTATGCATTTGTGTATGTAAACTATGAATATTATGTGCATGTGTGTGTGAAATGCTTTAATAATGAATGTGTTAGCCTATGTGAGTGATAATGTGGTGAATTAAGTGAAAAAGGAATGACAAAATAATAATTAAGTGGAATATGTGATTATAGCCAAAAGGTATAAGAGTGTGGTGTGATAGTGTAGTAAATTTATGTATATATAAAAGGCATAATAGAATGTTAAATGTAGGAGTGTTGTGATGTGTAGATGAACTAAATAAAATGGAATGAGATAAGTAAAGAAGCTATTAGTGGTTGAATGGTTTTGTGAGCCAAGTAGTCAATAATGTTTGCTTATGTATGTGTAAGGTGCAAATGGCATTATGGCAACTTATGTGATGTAATGGCACAAATTAAATGTGAAATATGATAAGATAAAAATATGCACATGTAAGAGTAAAGAAATGGTCAAATAGTAAGATAAATAAAAGTGGTAATCTATGTTATCTCATGCATGAATAAGTGAGAAATGAGCAAATATGTAACAAGAAGAAATACAAACTAAAATTATGAATGGAAGTGAATAAATAAAGAAAAATATAAGTGTACAGAATAAAAGCAACTTGATGATACATAAAAAAGATGTAGTAAGCATAAATGATAACTTAAGATAGATTAGATAAATGGGTATATGAATGGAAAGTGAATTAAGAAAATGGAAATTGTGTCATAATATGACATGGAGAAAAGTAAAGGACATATAATGTGTTCAAATGATACAAAGCTTATGAATATAAGAATGTGTTTAACATAAGTGAAATATAAGAAACAATTTTGGTACAAATAATAATGGTTAAATACGTTGTAGCCTATATAACTTAGACACATGTTGAATAGGTTGACCGGTCAACTAAGGAACCATAGCAACTACTAGCATACAATGATAAAATGGGTGCAGCTGCAGTGTAAGTCTAATAGGGCCACTACACATCCATTCACTCAATATGGTTGCAGCTGCAGTGTAGGTCCAAAATATAAACCACTATATAACTATTTGATTAAGGTTGGTGCAATAACAATGTAGGTCTAATAGGCCACTACATAATTTATTTTGTATAATGTTGGTGTAGTAATAATGTAGGTCCAATAGGGCCACTGCACAACTAGTACGACACTAGTGTAGTAGTAGAGTAGGTTCATAATGTGGACTACTACACAACTGATATATCTCGTTATCTAGCATTGAGATTTTTTATGGTGAGTATAGGTTAAAAAGGCTAGTAAGTAAATTGAGATAAATTAAAAGGTAGCAATAAAGTAAGAAAAGAATAACAATAAGATAGTAAATTGGTAGTAATGAAAATAAGGGAATAAGAAAATTATGTCATGAATTAGGCATAAGAAATGAAATATAAGTGACCTAAATTGGTAACAGATGGCACACTATAATAAGATAATGGAATTACTAGATGAACTAAGGTAAAAGAATAAATTGAATTTCTTCCATCCTACTAAATTATAAATTAGAATAAAAAAGATTATGCAAATTAAATAATTGTGTGTAGAATAATAAAATATATCATAGATAATTGAATATAAGCCTACATTTTTTATCTTATGCATAGCAACACAAGCATGACATGTATGAGCACCATTAAAATATGATACATAGTTATTGCATGATTAATTGAATACGCCACTAAGCCATGCCTTTTAACATCATTGTTTACGATGCATAGGTAGTATATAACAAGTGCAGGTAGCAGCCTCGAGCAGAGAAGTGCAGATTAAAGAGATACACTTTCTGGTACTACCATTGTATTTTGTATAATATGTATAGATGGCACTCATTTATATGTATAAGGGAGTGGGCTTAAACCTCTATATGAAAGTTGTATGTATTTTGAGATTTAGATTGTATTATTAAGTATGTTACATAAAAATTTATGTGTCTGTAATACAAGATAAAGATGTCACTGATGATGATATTAGATGGATGATACTATATGTGTAGGAATTATGAATAAGATTATAAGGATAAAATGGATCCAATGATGTGGACTGATTGTGTTATGAGATAGAAATGTTAATTCTTATAGGTTTTATTGGATTAAGTTACCAATCAGCCACTATGCTGCCAAATTTTCATCAAAATTAATTAAGAAATTAGTTATACTTATAAGATGATTAAATTACCACTTAGTAGGAAAATGAACGTATGAAACACATATTATAAATTAAGTAGAAAAAAGATGTAAGATAGAGCAATAAGTTCGAATTAAGAGGAATAAGGTTATGTGCCATCCCTTGTTTGCATTTGGCAATCAGATCGGGTAAGAGGTGTCACACAAACATATTAAACAACATCAATACATCAATTTGGGCATTATTCATGATCAAACATAATATTAAATACAAATTCATTCAATTACACTAACTAGAATTTTTCACATAACAACATACACATACTTTATATGTCAACACACTAATGTAATGTATATTTTAACTTAAATACACTTACTAATGGATCAAAATACACCAGAATCCCTTACTGAGGCCATTTATTTGCCTCTTCTCTTCTCTTGCTCTCTTTCTTCTACACAAAGCCATATAACAAAAATGAAAAATCTATATAAAATCATAGGGGCTTTAAAAATCAAATCCAACCTTAAAATCATGTTCTTGGGCACCTATAGACATTTATAAAAATATGAAACCAAGATAAAACTTACTCTTTAGATTTTAGGTCACTATTCACCTCTTCTTTCTTTCTCAAAAATCCACCATAATCTTCTTGTTTTCTTGCTTTAATGGTAGTCTAGAGGTTACTGAAGGGTTGTTTGACAACTTACATGTGAGAATTTAGGGCTAAAATAGAGGAGGAAAAAGAAAAAATGGATAGGGTTTTACCCATTGATGCAGTTAGCTTAAAGAGAAAAGAAAGAAGAAGAAGACTTGACATTATTCTACATTTAACCATTTAAATCCCTTTATTGACTTTGACTTAGTCAATTGATTTAATGGTCAAGATCTTTTTCTTTCTAATCCAATGGTTATCAAATTTTTACCCTTTTTCCATTATTTTCTTTTAATTATTCTATCCCCTAATTAACCCTTATTCTTCACTCTATGTGCCCATAAAATCATGCTAACAAGATCTATAGACCCCTAGAAACCTATGCTAGAAAATTGAGAAAAATCAAAAATAAAATCATACTTTAATCCTTTTCTAATTTTAAGAAAAATATTTTTTCATATTTAAAAATTTCAATTCTAATGCCAATAGAGTATTTGAAATATTTAAGTATCAGGTTATATCAATCCCAAATTTATTTGAGCAAGAACAAATTATTTTACTATTCAGCTTTGCCTATGTCACTATTCATTAAACACTATCAGAAAATCTTTTCTTGCATTTTTAACCATCTTAATGAATTCGTTTTGAATCTAAATTTTTCCCAAAATTATATTAATACTTCCTTTTGGTTGCATTAATGTAACCCAAGTTTTTGAAAATGCTATTCAGATCCTAAAAAATAAAATTCATAAGTCAAGATTTTTAGGGTATTACATTACGTTATGTGACTATTGTCCATCAATGAAATGCTTCTTCCTATAGTAGTGAGGTGGCACATATCATATTTTCTTTTGGGGTACATTTTAATTATTGTAGGATCCAATCAATTATTTCAAGCCATTACTTCGCTGCAATTGAATCATCATGTTCTGCTCCCATAAAATTTATAGCTCCCATTTTCTTCACCCATTCCAAGTAGGTCTTCTAAAGCATTGAAGGTGGTTGTGGTGGTTGTACTAGCAATGGAGGTGGGGCAACTACTATAGCAGCCTTTCTAAATAAATCTACCATCTATTGTAATAATGTCAGTGGTGTTATTGCCACTATATAGATGTTGGCTGGGCAGCATCATTAGGGACTGGAGCTTCTAAACATGCTAGCTCTTGAATTATTGTAAGAGCATAACTTCCCACCTCTTCTCTATTAGCAAGCAACATTGGTTCGCTCATCTTTAATCTATATTAAAAGAACAAACATCAGTCTTATATAGTGCAGTGTCGAGGGATGTATAGATGTAAAACCCTAAGGCACTCATATGTAACCCTATATGCCTAGGAATGCCTAAACCTACTTTGATACCACCAAATGTGATACCCCTCACCGGGTCTAATAGCTAAACCTGAATAAGATATGACACACTAATAAACTTGACTTGACTTCATTTTATTATCTTGTTTGATTTCATTTTTTACATTTTCTTAAAACCATTTAATGAATCGATGGTTATATGGTCTTTTTAAAAATACATTTAGTTGGGTTATGTACATACACTCATGCATATCTAATCTTATACCAGTTTAACAAAATTTCGATAGCATAACGGCTACATAGTGATATAGCCCAAAATAAAACATGTTAAAAACAACACTTCTAATGTAATCTTAGTCTCAATTTACAACATAGGATCCTTCTGATCCAGCCAACCATTTAGAACCATCAACATTAAAATCATACCAGTCATATCATCTTTAATTATTATATCAATATCAAAAATGTGTAATTACACACATACATGCAATATTTTACATTAAGACCTATCATATTTACTTTACATAACTAAACTAAGACTCATCCCAGGTAATTACACACGAGTGCCATCTATCATTATATACATCAAATTAAGAGACACAAAAATGGTGGCTATTGAATCTGCTACACGGCTACCTTAAGGCTGGACTAATATTGGCTATCTACAACCTACGCATCAAAAACACAATGCGCTAAGCATAAAGCTTAGCGGTGTATTCAATAAAATATGTTTCCATTTGAATGCATAAATACATTCACAAACATCATGCAAGGCATATATAGAGGCAAAACATAATGTAATCACACATAATAACACAACTATGCATTGGTTGATTGGTTTATGTTACTGTTAATTATACTTAAAATTTACATTACACTTAATTTCCCAT
>CANXYI011680768.1:0-11268 GCA_948208565.1 Hura crepitans
ATTTAGACCCTTTTCCGGCCTGTCAAAGTTTTATGACCAATATGCCAGTCATCGGACTCGAAATGATAACCCGCACCACGGGGAACATCAATCGGATTCCGAAAGCACTGTTCATAAGACGTCGACCGGCAGACGTTACAGCCAGCCTTAAATTTTAGCCCCCATGGTGACTCCTCCTCCCTTCTTTAAGACTTTTCCTTACCTCATTTCACCTCAAACAAAACCATACACACTCCCCACATGGGTTAGGTACCTCAAAGATCTAGTTCTAGCCATAAAAACCTAAGAAAAACTAAAGGGGAAGCAAGGAACTCACTTTTGGTACCCCTGTTAGACTGGTTCTGATGACATAACTTTGGTGAATTTTAATTTAGAATTGAAAGCTCCTTTGGCCATAATTCTTTTTCTGGAAGATCACTAACACCCTAACATCAATTTAGGAACCCAAAAAATCTAGAATAGAGCTAAGAAAGATGATTAAAAAGGGAGAGGGAGGTATGTGAGGCATCAGTTCCAACAACTGGAAAGGAAAAAGAAAATCCTTATTTGTGAGCAGATTTTCCACTTGTCAAGTGGCCTTGCCACTTGGCATGGGCCCCTCACCAACTGGCATGTGTGGGTGGGTCACATAACCACCTAATCTTTCCCAACATGACTCAATTTTTAGGAAAACTTTGAAAATTCAAAAAAATTCTCTCGAACCTCCAAAATTACACTGTTTATTTTTAAATTCAATTTTTAATCCCCTTTACCTGATAATAAATTTTTGTGACCAAATTCCATTGATAGGGTGGTTTTAAGATTGCCTCAATTTGCATGCCAACCTAAAAAATTATGAGAATTTGCTAATGACCTCTAATTCCAAAATTTCTTTCACTATTGGACTCAGTATAATTTTTGAGCTTTACTATTTTTAAGTCTGTCCAGGCATATCCTGAGTCAATCTCAGCTCAAAAAAATTTTATTGCACCGAGAGGTAGCTTTTCAGTTTGAAATGAATTGTTGGTTTTGCTAAATTTTTAAATTCTAACTTTTTTATCACATTAATGCCCCTCAAAGTTTCATGACCAATGCCACTACCTTGATCCATGTGTAAGTGACCCAGCACCCTAAGCACACTTCTCAAACCCTATGGCACTATTCCCAGAGCCTCAGAGTACGAAAGTTACATTTTTTTCCCTCTTACTAAAATTTCATCCTTAAAATTACCTGAAGCAAATAAAAAAGGATATTGAGCTCTTATTTGCTCATTTGGCTCTCACGTAACTTCCTTTATATTTTTATGCCTTCATAGCACTGTAATGGTGGTAGGGCTCATTTCTGTAACTATTTTGTTTCATGAGCCATAATCTACACCATTTCCTCATCATAACTTTTATTCAGCTGTACTTCAATAGCTGTTATTGGAGTTATATGTAATAGATTTGATCTGTACCCCCTGAGCATAAAACATAAAAACACTGTGTATTGATGTAGCTCAAGTGGTAGTGCAAGCCTATATGCTAGAAGTCTGACCCTATCAGTACATTTGTAAGGTCTGATGAACTTAGGACTCAATTTCCCTTTTCCCTGAACCTTCACACCTTTCTCCTTAGAGAAACCTCCAAAAAATACTTTTTCTTTAACTGAATATTTAATAGCTCTCTACTTCTAGACATTACATGATTCCTGTCTAATCACACTGCTATTAGCCTTTCTTTGATTAATTTAACTTTTCTTTATTCTTTTTAATCAAATCTACTCTAAAGACTTTCTTTATCTAACTTCACCCTAACACAAGGGATCCTACATTGTCAACTATACGATGCCTCATATGTGTCTATTTCTAAACTAAACTGATCACTACTATTATAAGCAATCTCTACCAAGAACATATTAACACTTATATATATCTTAATTAACCATAAGCTTACTAATACTATCTCACAACATATTATTAGATATCTATATCACCCTCTCTAATTGTACATCAAACTGAGGATGATAAACTAGGTTATAAGCTAGTCTGGTGCCTAAAGCTACTTATAGCTTCTTCCAAAATTTGGAAGTAAAACAAAGATCTCTGTCCAAATGACAATCACTGGAACATCATGAAATTTGATGATCTCATCACATATAGTCTAGCCAACCTCTTTAAAAACTATCTTAAACCATTTTGACCATTTATTAATAATTATCCATGCAATAGTGCATTTATCTGTGTTTAATAATAAACCCATTAGACAATATAGCAATTGCTGTACCGGCTCTGCCTGAATATCAGACAATGTAGCAGTTGCTAAAATCCCTAAGTTGATCTGTCAACCATCTAGCGGGTGTCTAACTAATGGGCTATGTAACTCAATTTATGTTCATTCTTTCACAAATTAACTTCTTATAATATTTAAGAGTGATAAATAGTCAGTTATGAATTTTATTATATAGTTCAATTTTTAGCCCGATTTGGAATGACCATAATTAGGCTATATTGAGTAAATTCCCAATATTATTTTCAAGTATTGTAATTGCCAATAATTAAGGTATATTATGCTTGATTTTACTCTATAACTATTTCTTATATAATTGCCATTTTTTGTCCTATGTTATTTTTTATTAAGGTAATGATCAAACTAGACAGTTATAGGTCATTTCGTCAAATTTCACTAGCTTTTTTTAGGTTCATTTCTTAGCCTTTTCCAGTGTAGTTTTCACTAATAATTCCATACATTTCATAGGCTTAAAGCCTACACATACTAGGTCATTTACAAAGCTAAAACATAGGCTTTATTGACATCATATTCAATTACAAGTAATAGCCCTTAAAGGCATATATTATAAACACATTGTTTAGTCACAATTCATAGCCCTTAAAAGCACTTTTTAAACCACTTTTTAAGCCATCTTACATGCCAATCCTCAATCACATGTCATGATATTTTAGTTATGTACATTATACTAATTTTATGCCAAATAATTTAGACTAAACAAGCTTATACTATTTTACCTTATCATGCATACACATTGCACACATGTCACCAACATGTTCATGCCATTTCCATTACCAAACATCGATGTGTGTCAAGATCATTCCCTATTCAAGTCTAATTAAAGCTAAATACATTTAACTACTTTAAGTCTAATACATCAAGCTTCAAGGCATTTATCTATTTCAAGCACACTATGTAAAACTTAAGGTAGTGTGGTATATAAGTCCAAATCAAGCATCTTCTTCACCTTAGTTACATAATCAAATGCTTTTACATGACCACAACACATACACACACACATTAGTTCATTTTCATGCCATCTAAGCCTTCCCATACACATGTTATTTCTTGGCCAAAGGTTCATTCAAAATCAAACATATACTAATCAAGCCAAATCAGTTAGCCACACATATACAACATACCAATATACACCATAAGTATATAATATCATTTTCTATCACATGATCAAACAATTAACCACACTTATGCGTATGTTAAAGCTATCGGCCAGGAAGTAATCTCATATCCACACAAGCTAAAGTCTCATTTCCATTATCACTTTAACATTTATTTAACCATTCACTAAGAAGGTTTCATTTAGACTTTCACTAACAAAAATTAACCCCCAAATTAACAAACTATAACATACATTTCCAGCCCTCTAAAGGTCAAATGGCATGAAAAAATGCCAAAGTTCACATACTTGCTAAGGAGGACACTTGAAACCTTTAATTCCATAAGGTGTCTAACTTTTCATGGTGGTTTCTCCACCCTTCATCAAGCCTTTTGTTGACTTAATTAACCTTAAGAAAAATTCACACACTCAATCTTAGTCCTTAGGTATCATAAGGATCCAAGTCCAGCAAAGAATCACTATGAAAACCAAAGGAAAAGCAAAGAAACTCACTATTGAATGCTTGTTAGATAGCTTTTATCCAAGGAACTTCAATGAATTTTAATTAATTAATAGAGTCTCCTTTTCAAGTGCTATTTCTTCCCTCAGATCCCTCACACCCTCATTAAATTTAAAAAGTAAGAGGTTGCAGAAATGGCTAAAGGAAAAAGATGAATGGCTCCCAAAGGAAGAGGTGGCATCGATTTTGGACAGCTAAAGGGAGGAAATTTTTCTTCCTTTATTAAGTAGAATTATCCACTTGTCATAAGCCTTAAGCTAGTTGGAATAGTATAGGTTGGTCCTGTAACCTCTTGAACCATCTTAAAAATGGCTTGATTTTTTATAAAAGTTTGGAAATTCACCAAAATTCATGTGGATCTCAAAAAATTACACCGTTTATTTTAAAATTCATATTTTCATCCCCACTACATGTTTGTTAATTTTTGAAGCCAAATTCCATCGATATGATAATTTTTAGATTGCCTTAATTTGTATGCCAACCTTAAAAATTATGTGAATTTGCAAATAACCTTAGAATTCAAAAATTCTTTCACTAATAGACTCAATGGAATTTTTGAGCTGTAGGGTCTCGTATTTTTGGGTCTGTCTGGGAACATCCCGGGTCATTCTCAGCTTGACTCAATTTTATTACATAGATCAATAGCTTACAGCACAAAATGAATTATTGGTTCTACTAAATTTTTAAATTTTAACTTTTTCATCATTTTAAAACCCCTCAAAGTTTCACAACCAGTGTCTATACCTTGATTCTCATGCAAGTGACCTAACACCCTGAGCACACTTCTCAGACCTAATGGCACTATTGATAGAGCCTCAATGCATAGGTGTTGCAATGTTACACCTTCGCCTACCTATTACGTTGCACTTATTTTAACAGCAGGTGATAGAATAATTGATAAGCCTTAGTATCAATAAATTATTTGCTGTATAGACTTAACCTCTACAACACTCTTATACTACCTAGGAATGCCCAAATCGTACTCTGCTACCATAAAATGTGACACTCCTTATCTTTTTTGGTCACCTGACATGAGTAAGGTGTGCAACATATTAGATTCTATCCGTACTTATATCATAATTCTCTTATCTATTTATTATAATTATTTTTTCTTTATACAACAAATATTGGATTATAATGTATATAACACTATTAACTTGTTTAAAGCTTTTTAACTTTGAATTATAGGTCTAAAAATTTGGAATCCTTATGCCAAAATTTTGACAGCATAATGGTTGTACTGAGCACTATTAAAAAATTTTTAACCTATGAGAAACACTTCTACAATTAACTACAAACATTCTCACTTCTCTGTGATCCATCTGATCACTCCAACTCATCAAATTCAACAACTAGTCTCAAGCTCTAGAAAAGACATCAAGTAGGTAAAACTGTAGAGATTATGTATTTTTACTGGGGATGAGAGTGGTTAGTGGAGTTGCCACCTGGCCTCTACACTAGGACCTCTGATCTTCTACACCAGAAAGGTTCAAAATTTTAGATCCTATTTATGCCCCAATAATATGTTGTCCATATGTATTGTAACATTTATTAATCCCTTATTAAATAAGCATGCATTATATTTAAAGTAGTTATGTCACCTTTCCATGTATAAAAAGTAAATTATAGTATTTAAAAGAATACATTAATGTATATTATACATCCAAAAATCAGGCCATGGATTAATTGTTACTTGACCTGACAATTACCTATAATTCCATAGGAATTGGCGGTAATTGCCTAACTCCTTTCTCTAAGAGATTGGCCTTTATTGAAATACATTTGATTGTAACTTTTGATTAAAGGAATATAAACCCATTTTATTATAAAACACCGATTAATTATATATAAAATTATTAGTTGTGAGAGTAGTGTTTTAGCATATAAAAATGAGTTATTTATTACTTATTACAACCCAAAAATAAGCAAATAAGTATAAACAATACAAAACTAAGGAAATAAACTAAAGTCTTAAAATTGGTCTGCTTTAGCATCGATAAGTCCGTGTGGACGTAGGAGGTGATGATTATTAGTCCGTGCAGACCTTGGCCAAAGGAAAATTAAGTCTATCTCATGCTTTCACTCTAGTAAGATTATCCAATCAACAACTCAGAAAACATTAGAGTCAAATAAGTTAGATCTTAGACTATTAATACATAAATAGCATCAAAATCATAAACACACTCATTATGAACATACTATAGATAATGAATCACAATGACAAGACATATTGAAGAATTGTATATAAGCTTTCATTCATAAGTCCGCGCGAATGTGTAACCCTTGTGACAGGGGGTCCGTGCGGACCATTAAGGCTCCTTAACATGCATGTAACAAGGTTGTGCAAACTAACATAGATACTTGCCTTCAAAGATACAAAGTCCGTGCGGACCTAATTTTGTATAAAGTCAGATTTACACAATGAAATTAAAACTCATCATGACATCTCTAATGTTAATTACAAACATTAATTTCACAATTTGTAGATTTGATGGGATTAGCCTTCTCATCATTAATGAGATTGGGGATAATCTAGATATTACCTCATTAACTGATCATCTTAGAGATCATTGGCTAGTAGGAAATATAGAAAATACATCTATGGACCTTAGATATTACCTATATGAAGGAACCTCTTACAGCACTACCACAAAAGCCTCTTAATGTAAGTAAGAATGGTTGAAAAATCCTCCCTGTAATCAATCTTGCCAAGCTTTTATATCTTCTGTTACTGTAATGGTTGCAATTCTGATTTTTTTTAGTCTTTACTATTTTTCGAACCCCTTTTTTTTCTTGAATAGAAGTATTTATATCTCTTTTCTAGGTTTTTCTACCCCTTTTCATCAGGAGGAAGTTCTAATCCCTTTTGGATTTTGACCCTTGGACTAAACAGGCAATGTTTAAATCTAAAGTTTGTTTTCGTCGGTAAGTCGTGCGAACTTATTCTTGATGGTCCATGTAGACCAAGGCTTCTGAAGTGATGGTTTGTTGTCTTCATGGGCTGAATCTTGGCCTACTTCTATAGTTAGTTCGTGCGGACCAAATATTTAAGGATGTTAGTCCGTGTTGACCTAAGTCTTGAAGGCTTTTTATAATGTGCTCAAGAGCCATCTCTGGTTATCATTATTAGTCAAGGTGAGGTGTCTACAATTGCCCCCACTTTGGTGTGTGTTGTGTAATGGACGAATTGGAATAGTGCATAACAAAGTATTAGATTTAGAAATATTTACCTATGGGTGTACTTGCCTAACGTGAAGCTTTATCACATGTGGATGACTGCCTTCTCATGTACACTCTTAGCTAAGCATTTTTTGGGTCACACTTGAGGTTATTTGTCTAACAAGGTTTAACCAAAAGTGTAGTAATTTTTAGATTGTAGATTAGACATAGAGTCGAATTTTGTTGATTAGCTTGTTAGGTTAAATCCTAAAATGTAAATTGGTCACGAAGTCGAATTTTTATGGAGTGTAAATTGGACATGGAGTTGAATTTATGGATTGGCTCATTAGGCTAAACCCTAGAATGTGAATTGGACATAGAGTCTAATTTTATGGATTAGCTTATGAGGTTGAACCTTATAATGTGAATTGGACACAGAGTCAAATTTTATAGATTAGCTTATGAGGCTGAACCTTAGAATGTGAATTGGACATGGAGTTAAATTTTGTGGATTAGCTTATAAGGCTAAACC
This sequence comes from Hura crepitans, assembly GCA_948208565.1. NCBI lineage: Eukaryota > Viridiplantae > Streptophyta > Magnoliopsida > Malpighiales > Euphorbiaceae > Hura > Hura crepitans. Next base: position 7,572 of record CANXYI011680768.1, read on the forward strand.
TTAAAATGTGAATTGGACATGGAGTCGAATTTATGGATTGGTTTGTTAAGCTAAACCCTAAAACGTGAATTGGACATAAAGTCAAATTTTGTGGATTAGCTTTGGTATCAGTCCTCAGAGAAATTGAGCTTTGGAACTCTGAATTGATCCTGCAAGAAAGAAATGAAATGTCAATTTTGATAGAAACAAAGTGAATTTAATCTTTTTAGACCTTGGTGATTCTAGGTCCTATGGACATAGGGATTAAGTCCATGTGAACTTATTATTAACTTTGGCAGACTATCTCAAATACGTCTATATGGACTTTATTCTCTAAGGTCCGTGTAGACTTCATGTTATCGTATGTCCATGCAAACTTATGTTTCGAAGGTCTATACAGACTTATCACATTAGCGATATAACCATCCCTTTTTCTTCTCTATTTCTCATTTCTTCCATTTCAGTCTTCGGTTTTCTTCAATTTCTCTCAATAGGACACTCTTACCATGGCTTCTTACATAGGAAGTGTTTCGGGTTCCTCTTCTTCCAACAACGAGGACACACCTACTGTAATCCTCCTTTCATAAGGAGGAGGATTTATGCCTTCTCCTCCTCTACTAGAGGACATTTTAATGCCTTCTCTGGCTAGTTTTATCCTATCTGTGGTAGTGAATCATCTGAGGGATGTAGCACCTGTCAATGGCATTGCATTTTGCGATCCAACCCCTCTTTTGGTGGATCTGCCCATCACACTTACTCTGAGGTGTACCCACAGGTGAGTCTTCATTCTTTATGTGCCTTCTACTGTGTTTTCTCTATCATTTTTATGTTTTTATACTCTAAAGAATCTCTAGTGCGATAAGTTCATGCCGACTAGATAGTCTAGGGCTTGATATGTCCGTGCGTTGAATCTTTGGCTTTGAATTGTAGTCTATGTGGACTTGATTTTTAACTGATCTTGGTCCGTACAGACTTTATTCTTTGACTGCCTTTTAATTTTATTATTAGTCCATGCGGACTTCTTTGACTAGATCTTGGTCTGTACAGACTTTTGCTTTTTAATTTTTTTTTTGGTCTATGTGGACTTGTTTGCCTACTTGCTTTTGGTCCATGTAAACTTGTTTGCCTGCTTGCTTTTGGTCTGTGTGGACTTCATGAACTTGGTCTTGATTATTAATTGTTTGCTCTTTTGGTCTATGCAGACTTATTTGCCTGCTTCCTTTTGGTCCATGCAGACTTATTTACCTATTTGCTTTTAATCCGTATGGACTTATTTGCCTGCTTGCTTTTGGTTCATGTGGACTTCATGAAATCAGTCTTGATTATCATTGTTTGCTCTTTTACAGACATGTCTTAAGTGCAAGGCACCTTTTCTGGTCCACAACATTGGTATTCCATCATGCCTTTGATGGTGAAAAACAAGGTGCGCACTATAGGCTTTCAGACTTTCATTGATCACCTTGTATATGGGGATTTCCATTGTGACCTCTAGGCTTTGTGAGCTTTGCTAGATAGATAGATGGACACCACACATACCTTCCACATATCCTTCGGTGAGCTGACTATCACACCATTTGATTAGGCATTCATCACTGAGGCACCATATAGTGGTCGCACTATTACTTTTGATGCCTGCTATCAGCATCCTTCCCTATGACTGAAGGTGAAAGAATTATTAAGATTCGTGCCCCAGGATCGAGCTGGTAGCATTCATTGTATTGACCTTTAAGAGAGGTAGGGTGAAAAGTCTCCTTCGAGCGAGATAGAGGTGGATTAGTATGTGCACTGCTTCATTTTGTACCTGTTAGGCACCATTTTGTTTGCAAATGCCAATAGTACCATGAGCTAGAGCTTCCTTCCAGTGTTAAAGGAATTGAACAAGATAGGGAGTTGGAACTAGTGCAATTCCTCCCTAGGGTGGATGTTTTGAAGTCTAGATATGGTTGTGCAGACTTGAAAGAGTCATCGCTTTATCTAGGGCTTCATGTCTAGTGTCTTAGTAAGCCTATCCTCTTTTTCCTTCCAAACTTTTATTACTGACTTGCTTCTTTTTGGTTTTCTAGGTTTGGGCTTATAAGCCTCATTTGTTAGCCTACTCTTATGAGCTTAATGTGCTACGATGATATCTAATGATGAATTGGTGGGTTCAGCTTGTCTCGGGTCCATGGAATGTGGCGTCCTTGATGCAGCATCACCAGTATCTTACCTCTTGTGCTTGGATAGATGTAATTAATTCCTACATAGAAAAGTATTTCTTTCAGTAAATGTTTATGTGTTACTAATACTTACTTATATAGGTTGACTTAGCCTAGTGGGTCTTTCCTATCGATGAGCTGCCTCTCCCTTTGTGTTCTATTCAGGGCTTATCCTTTTGTCGCTTATTATTAACTACTCTTGAGACATATTATTAGTTCTTGGGGGAAAGAGTAGTCAGTTGGCACTTGGGTCCGAACGTGCATCTCGTCCCTCTGAACCCTTTTGAGTCTATATTGTGCGAAAGGAACATTGATGACTTAGAATTTGTGCAAAGGATGACTGTTGGGATCCTTGGAGCCACTCTAATAGAGGATGGTGATGAAGGCTATACTCCCTGGACTGCGTCTCATTTGCTTCCTCGGGTTCCTTACACTTTTGGGCTTTTTCCTCATTAGGTAAGATTCTTGTGTTTTACTATCCTTTTCATGATGTCTTCTTAACTTGTACATTCTTGCACTGTAGCCCACTACTATTTCTAGGACTATCCATCTTCCTTGAAAAAGTGACCTAGGACTTTGTTTGACTCATCGGGTTCTCAGTTCTCTCCTCCTTCGGTCCATGTTTAAGGTGACTGGTCTCATGCCTATTCCTAACGAGGTGGTAGGGACATTAGCGGATGTACCCGAGTTGAGCTATATGCATTATGGCATTGACGGGGACCTTTCTTTAGCCAAGCTTCGCATTAAGGAGAGTTGGCTTATGACTTTTGAGCCCAAAGATACGATACTGGTAAGATTCTTAATTCTATCTTTAAGGGGTCTCTTCTTTGCACGTGCCTGACATTTTGTCTTTCTTGATCAGGTGAGGAAGGCTCCTATAGAAAAGACTGCATGAGTTATGGTGGCATTTAGGAGAGCTATGATTAATGAGACTCGGGTGTTGGCAGTAAGGGTATTCTTGTTGTTTAGGTTATCGTGTACTTTATATGTTATATGTCATGCTAATGTATATGTATGTTATGTATACTTGTGCATGTCATGTTACATGTATATTATATGCCATCCGTGTATGTACATGTGTTACATCTTTTGCTATATGCATTATGTTATGCTATGTTGCATGTATATTGTGTTACATATATATTATGTGACATTGATCCTTCACTCTTTTTGCAAAACGAGCTATCCAGGCGGGTGGTGGCCTTACATGAGGCTTGGAGGAAGATCAAGGCCTATAAGGTGGCTGAGAGGCTAGTGATATCTTCTGAGGATAAAAACATTAAAGAGGAGAATAACTTTGATGGCTAGGCTTAAGGATGATCTCCTTTCTTCTTTTTTTTTCATGGTTGTGTGGGCATGATTGTAGGCCCCTTTTTTATTTGAAGATAGGATTTTCAATTTCCTATCTTAGTGTCATACGACATGACACAATTTACCTTTCCCTTTTCTAAACACCTCTTATTTCATGATTTTGTTTAATCTTTGCATGCTTTATTTCTTTTGTATGAACATGTGGTTATTTG
>CANXYI011680770.1:0-10641 GCA_948208565.1 Hura crepitans
TTGTTTACAAACTATAAATTATATATATATATATATATATAAATGATGAGTTTTGGTATGCTAAGATGTTATTAAACATGCTAATATTCAATATTAAAAATTTGTATATACACTTGGCATGATTCATGATATAAATATATTTATTTAAATGGTGTTTAATATTAATATAAAATTTGTTAGAATAAATATGCTTTTATGATTACAAGCAATAATTATTTCAATTACACCACTAAGTAATTTGCTTAGCGAATCATTTTATTTGTGATGCATAGGAAAGAAAAACAATTGAGCCATGCTCAGGATATCTAAACAAGTAAGAGGAGACTTTGCTTTTGGGTATGTTTTGATAATATATCAAATTTATGTAATGTACAAACTATAGAAAGTTGCACTTGTGTGTCAATTTTGTATAGTTTTAAGTCTAAGCAAAAATATGTAGCAGTTGTAATTCAGTAAAAATGATGTAATCATAAATGTATAATGCTTTTAAATTTTTTTATGCATGTTTGATGTCTCTTCCTGAGGTTTAGACTGTGTTGCTGAGCTTGATGAGTTGGAGTGATCAGATGGATCATAGAGAAATATGGGTGAATGTAAATGATTATAGAAGTGTTTTTACATGTTTTAAAATATTTTTGGATTGTGCCCAGTACATTCATTATGCTGTCGAAATTTGGGCACTATGATTCCAAATTTTGAACCTAAAATTTGATTTTAAAGAATTTTTTGATCCCCTAAATTATTTTAAATAATAATAAAATTTTAATAATGAGATTGGATAACATGTTATGTAGCACATTTTAGTCGGGTACAATGACCAATCGGTGACTGAATCAAGTAAAGGGTGTCTCATTTTGTGGTATCAAGGCATGATTTAGGCATTCTAGGCAGTATAAGAGTGCTATAGAGGTTAAGTTTATACATAATATAATTTAATGATACTGAGGCTTATCAATTGTTCTTTTACCTACAGTTAAGATGAGTTCACCGCGAGAAGCAAATGAAGGTCGGTCTTCTATGTCAGTGGGACAAGAGGCTGATAGAGTGGTATCCATGTTTGGGAATACTATTAATTAGGCATCGCCAATAGCTCAGGGTCCACTAGCTTATGTATAATAGATGTTACATTTGCTAAGATAGGTGATAGCTATTGCTCTACCTCCATCAGCTCCTCAGCAGTAGGAATTACCTTTGGCTTTTTAGAAGACTTATCTAAAGAGAGTCAAGAGAATGGGAGCAGAAGATTTAGGTGAAATGGTGAGGTGGATCTTGAGATAGCTGAGTATTAGCTAGATCACACTGAAAAGATAATAAAGCAGATGTGATGTACACCAACTGAGAAAGTGATTTGTGACACCTCATTACTTTAAAAATAAGCTTCGAAATGGTGGGATGTTTAGATTAAGTATAAGACAGAGGATGAACTGACATGGGATTTCTTCTTGGAGGAAATATATAAGAAGTATATACATGAGGATTATTTTGATGATAAAAGACAACAATTCATGGACCTAAAACAAGAGCAAAAATCTATAGGAGAATATGATAAGGACTTTTCTGTTTTTAGCCGTTATGCTAAGGATACCATTACCACAAAAACTAATAAGTGTAAGTGATTTGAGAAAGGGTTGCATATTGATATCAAGTCATAAGTAGTGCCCATGAAGATTAGAAATTTTAATCAGTTGGTGGTAGTATGTATATCAATAAAAAATATGCAGAAAAAGAGGCAAGAGTATTATTAGAAGAAGATAAATTTTGGACTAGGAACACCTAGCTTTGCACAGCAATCAAGCAAGAAATTTAGAAGTGGTTAGCAAGGAGCACCACAGTAATTTTAAAAGCAAAGTCAATCTTAGAGAATAACTCAGGATAACCAAAATAAGGGTAAAATAGGACAACAGTCTCAAGCAGTGAGCACACCGATTTCCATAACTAGAGGTGATCAGGTTCCCTAGTGTATGATTTGCCATAAATGACATAAAGAGGAATGCTAGTGGAAGAATTTAGGGACATGTTTTGAGTATGGCTCACTAAATCTTTATTATAGGGATTGCCTAAAAAGACCTAAGAGTAGACGTGAATCAGCATAAGTGTTTACTCAAGGTCAGAGAAGAAATCAAAGTGTAACGCCCATAAGTTAGGGTCTTATGAACAGTACCTTTTAGGCCCGAGTGATGTTCCCTACAGTGAGGGGCATCGCCATAAGGCTAGAAAGGGGCATATTTGTCATAAAACTTTAACAAGCTTGAAAATGTGTAAAATGAATGAATTTAAAATTTTAGTAGAACTAATAAATCATTTCAGGTCGAGAACTAGTGTATAAGGAGATAAAATGAATTTGTGCTGGGGCAACCCCGGGATGTGCCTAGACGGACTCAAAAATACAATACACTGAACCTCAAAAATTCCAATGAGTATGATGGTGCAAAAATTTAATTTTCTAAGGTCGTTTGATATTTTTTTGAATATTTTATTTTAGCGGGTGAATAATGTCAAAAAGTCAACTATGGAATTTTGACTTGAAATTTTACATAGGCCTTAGTGACAGTAATCAAGGATTTTTAAAATCGAAATGAGTATTTTTGAAGCTCTAGAGAATTTTTTATGAATTTTTGAAGCATAAAAAGGCATCGGGAGAATATGAGTCGTTAGATCACCACGTGTCGAGATCAAGGCCACCCACCAACCCCTATATAAGGGGTCACCCATGTGCATGTCTCACATGTGTAAAGGAGTCAATTTCCTTCTTGAAAGCCCTAAAAAGTGATGCCACTCTCTCTCCTTCACCATTCTTTTCTTCATTTTTCTCTCTCCTCTCTCCACCAAAACCCATAAAATTTATATAAATCTTAGCCTTTATAATCTCTAGAATCCAAATCTTCTAACATAAGTGACAAATAGAGCCTAGAATGGGAGATCTCACACTTGAGTGAATAGTGACTTTTCTTGAGTAAGTGTCTTGAACCCACTTTGTATGTGTGGTTTAGGTAGATTATAGTATTCTAAAACTAGTCATGGTTTTAGATTTCAATTTGGAGTTATACCAAATTTTTGAGAATTTTTCTAAGGGTGGATTGTGTATGTTTAGGTGCTAAGGAAACCCTTAAAGGAGACTAAGCTTATAAGCCTCTAAGTGGTGGGGAAAAGGGTGTTTTCACACCCTAGGTCTGTGGAATAGACTAAAATTTAGTATGTATATGAAATTGTTATGAATTTATGCATTTAAGTTATATAAAATTGTGTGTTCATAAGGTTAGATGTAACAATAAGGTAAAATGGTGATTTAGTAATGTTAGTGGATTTAAAATAATAGGTTTGGCATGATAAATTAGAAAGAAATCTATGTGTATGTGCATGTGTGTGCCTTGGCCAAATGGTGTGTGTGTATTGATAGGGTGTGTATGATTATAGGTATGGCATGTTAGGTGAGAAAATGACAAGTACATGGAGTGTATATACCATAATTGGAAATGGATAATGAGAGTGACATGTGAAGCATGAAAATTTGGTAATATGATAGTTTAATTGGATATGTATGTTATGGCAAGATAATGACTTGTAAAATGGCATGAAAATGTACCCTATTGTGTGAACATGTGAGGAAATGGTGGAAATTAGAGTTGGCATGGAACTTGGAATTTACCAAATGAATAGTGTCAATTGCATAAATTGACCAAATAAATAGTAACTTTGCAACGATAGGTAAATTGTGGCATTTTGTATGTAATTGGGCATGGCATAGGACTTCAGGACATAATGGACTTAAAAATTTGTAAAGTTAAGAATAATAGTCTCCCATAGTAATCTGGCCTATTAGTTAGACACCCACTGGATGAGTTGACCAATCAGCTAGGGAGTTAATAGCTATTAGGCAATTTCACCCTCCTGGGGTCACTGTTGTCTATTAGAGGCGGTAGGTGCAGCCGCCAAGGTTTTGAGATAAACCCTGCACACTCGAGTATTAGGAGGTCCACTTAGGTTGATCCCTGTTACCCATTAGTTGTCTATAGATATTAGCAAGTCCCACAAGGTTGATCCCTGCTATCCACCTGTGGTGTTGATAAGGTGATTTGGGATATTGGGAGGTCCCACGGGGCTGATCCATGCTATCCTATTTATAGATATTAGGAGGTTTACAGATTGATCTCTACTATCGAGCGAGGTAGGTATAGCCACCGAGGTCTAAAATGTGGGCCACTACATAAGATAGTTCCCACTATCCGGTGTCTTAAAGCATTGTCTCTTTGTTATGGGCCTAAAACATAACGAACTTGACTTTGAATTAAAATATATAGGCCTAATTGGATAAAAGAACCAAACATAGTTAGATAGGGTAATTAGCATGTAAGTTGTGCATTGCATGATTCATGTGTGTGATGTATGATGACATATTATATTTGGTCTATTCCACCATTGAGTTCATACTTAGCATGTCGATGTTCCGATGCGCAAGCTATAGATTGAGGGTTGTTTAGCTTCAAACAGCATCAGTGTAACTACTTTTGGGTTATCTAGGTATACTTTTGCTTTTCTTTTGGTTTGATGTAGATATGCACTCTTGTATAATCAGTTAGTGTGGGTTATGGGATGTAAAGTAAAACTTGAGATAATAACCTCTTATATTTGTATAACTTTAGTTGTTAATACATAATAAGCATGTTTATATCTATGTGCCCGAAGGTTTGAGACCCTGTATGCTATGTTGTGTATGCTGATGTGGGATGATTTTTTGGTGGACCAAAAGGGTTCAGGAGTAAGATTGATATGGAAATGGTTATACAATTGTTTTTCTTAGAGGTATAATTTGGGTTTTTCACCTAGGTAGCCGTTATGCTACCCGATTTTTTGTAAATGTTTGGTAGTTCAAATTTGATAGTTTACTAGTCTAAAATAGGCAATAATAATAGGTTAAGTAAATAGAAATAGAAAATGGGTAGGGTGGGTTAAAGTTGGTAAAAGTTGGGCAAGAGTTAAATGAAAGACCTCTAGGGAAATCCAAGGATGGGTGACCTCATGGGATGTAGCACTTTTTGCCTATTTCCTTCAGGAATGGGTAAGGGGTGTTACATTTGGTGGTATCAGAGTGGTTTAGGTGTTCCTAGTTGTCCTATACATGAGTGCATGAGTCTAAGATTTTATTTTGGGTCAAGCTACACTATATGAAGCTAATAATTGTTTTTGGTAGTGTTTTCATACGATGAGTGAGTGAACCTTGCTAAATTAAGGGGAAGAGGTCGCTAGCCATTCCCCTACTACACTACATGGACCAGAGGTGAGTGTAGCCACCCCAGAGCCTAGTGATGCTTCTCACGAGCCACTACCTCAACCTCTGCCTCAGACTCAGGCTTTTTTAGCCTTACTGCAGTAGATAATGGATTTACTGAGACATAATGCAGCCCCCACACCACCACAACCATTTCCAGTTCCTGTTGCACCTCCTCAACTTCTACCAGCTCCCCCAGCATTATAAAAGACTTCATTAGAGAGGATGAAGAAGATGGGAGCTATGGACTTCTTAGGCATGAGGGTGGATGATATGGTAAGAGTAGAATATTGCCTAGAGCGGACCACTAGGATTCTTAAGTAGCTGGAGTACTCTGAGGATGAGTGTCATAAGTGTTTCCACTTCTTTGCTATAGGAAAAGGCCTTCCACTAATGGGATACATTGAGGAAGAAGAAGAGGAAGGTAGTAGTTGACGTTACTTGGGAATTCTTTTTAAAGGAATTTCAGAAGAGATATATTCCTGATTCTTACAAGGATAAGAAGAGGCAGGAATGCTTTGACCTAAAGCAGGGGAGGAGATCAATCTTCGAGTATGAGAAGGATTTTGCTCGTCTGAGTAAATATGTAGCATAATTCATCCTAAATGATGAGGAGAAATGTAAAAGGTTCGAGAAGGGCCTCAATGTTATGTTAAGAAGGTGTGAAGACACTACTTGTATAGAGAGAAGTGTTACATCTACATTAACCATAAGAGCTGAAATTATTTACCTACACAGAGGGAGTTAAACTTGAAACAGTGGTGATGGATAGAGTTAATCAAGGACTATGATTGCTTAATTGACTAGCATCCAAGAAAGGCAAATGTAGTTGTAGATGCTCTGAGCATAAAGTTTATAGCTACTTTGAAGCTGATGCATGTTAGGGTGAAATACACAACAGAAGGTGCAGTGTTAGCTGAACTACAAGTTAAAGCTGACTTTAGGCAATAGGTAAAGGAGGCTTAATTAGAAGATACTCAGATGGTGCAACTTGTGAGTATTGCTAAAGAGGGTAAGGCAATAGGATTTGAGCTAAGTGAGGATGGAAGCTTATATTACCAAAATAGGTTATGTGTACTTGATGTAGATGAATTAAGAGTGCAGATTTTGAAGGAAGCTTATGAAACTCCATATTTTATACATCCAGGAAGCACAAAGATGTACCTTGGGTTAAAACCTCACTATTAGTGGCTAGCAATAAAGTGAGAGGTAGCCGAGTACGTAGCTCAATGCTTAATATGCCAACATGTACAGGTAAAGCACTAGGTTCCTTTTGGATTGCTACATCTAATAGCAATTCTAGAATGGAAATGGGAGAAAATCACCACGGACTTTGTCATAGGATTACCATTGACTCGAAGTAAGTGCGATGCCATAAAGGTGATCATAGATAGGCTGATGAAAACAGCCCACTTCATACTAGTATGGATGGACTATTCCTTAAAGAAGCTTGCTAGATTATACATTAATGAGATTGTGCGATTAAACGAAGTACCAGTAGGTATAATCTCAGATCAAGACCCGAGATTTACTTTTAGGTTTTAGAAGAAGTTATAAGAGGCCTCGGGTACTTGATTGACGTATAGTATATCATTTCATCCTCAAATAGATGGACAATCAGAGTAAGTGATATGAGTGTTAAAAGACATGTTACATAGTTATGCCATAGAGTTCAAAGGCAAGTGGGACCATTATTTATCATTGGCTGAATTTGCATACAACAATAACCACCAAGCCAACTTAGGTATGGCACCATATGAAGCCTTGCATGGTCGCCAGTGTAGGACTCTTCTCTATTAGAGTGAAATGGGAGAAAGTAAGATTGTTAAAGCTGATTTGATTAGAGATGCTGAGGAAAAGGTCAAGATCATGAAGGAAATGTTGAAAGCTACCTCAAATCGACAAAAATCATATGACGATTTAGAAAGGCAAGACATTAAGTATAAGGTTAGTGATTAAGTGTTCTTGAAATTGTCACCTTGGAAGAAAATGCTTAGATTTGGCAAGAAAGGAAAACTTAGTCTAAGATTTATTAAGCCCTACAAGATCACTGAAAGAGTGGGACCTATATCATGTAGACTTGCATTACCACCTGAGCTATAGTACATACATGATGTCTTTCATGTATCGATGTTGAGGCAATACCAATTAAATCCATTGCACGTGATAGCTATAGAAGAGATACAAGTTCAGCCAGATTTAACGTATGAAGAGGAGCCATTGTAGATTCTAGCAAAGAAAGTGAAGCAACTAAGGAACAAGTTTATTCCATTAGTGAAGGTGGTATAGAGGCACCACAATGTGACTGAGGCCATGTGGGAAAGCAAGGAACAGAAGTGGGTGCAGTATCCTCACCTTTTCAGTACAAGAAATTTTGAGGATGCAATTTCTTAAGAAGGGAAGGATTGTAATACCTATAAGTTAGGGTCTTATGAATAGTATCATTTAGGTTCAAGTGATGTTCCCTATGGTGCAGGGCATCGCCACGAGGCCAGAAAGGGACGTATTGGTCATAAAACTTTGACAGGCCTAAAAATGGGTAAAACGAATGAATTTAAAATTTTAGCAAAACCAATAAATCATTTCAAGTCGAGAACTAGTGTATAAAGAGATAAAATGAGTTTGTGTTGAGGCAACCCTAAGATATGCCTGGACGAACTAGAAAATACTATATCGTGCACCTAAAAAATTCCAATGAGTATGATGGAGAAGAAATTTCACTAAGCTAAGTCATTATACATAGGAGACGGTTTCCACTAATGATAACTAATGTAAATGGTTTGTGAAAGGGCTTAACATTAAAACCAAGCTTTAGGTGGTCCCAATAAAGATAAGGGACTTTATAGCTCTGGTGGTAGCATGTCACATGATTAAGGAGATTTAGAAAGAGAGAATAGAGGTCTATCAGAAGTCAAGACATTATGGTTATGGTATATCTAGTGCAATCTTTAATCTACAGAAGAGGGTGAAATGGATTAGTTTTGACAATAGCAATCCTAGAAGTGGGATCAGACCTAAAAATCTATTAAGGGTGGTTTGAGAGCCATGTCTAAGAAATAGACACAAGTAGCTAGTGCTCTAATTTCTACTACTAGAAATGTGATAGAATTGAAGTGTGAACATTGTGATAAGTGACATAGCTATATTTGCTAAAAGACCATACTAGAAGCATGCTATGGGTGTGGCTCTAAAGGCAATTATCAATAGGATTGCCCTAAGAATCTTAAAGTTCCTAAATAAATGAAAGGTGCCTCCGTAGTTGAGTTTAGAGGTTATAGGAGAGACAAAGGTTGTAGAATGGGTGGGCATAAGAGAGATAAAGCTGAGGCCATAGATAGATCTGAGAGAACATCACCAGCTACGTAGTATGCTATTCAGGCTCGTGATGATACTTACTCTCCTAAAGTAATTACTAGTACCTTTTACCTTTTTGATCTACCTTTTTTATCTTTAAAAGATTTGGGTTCTACTCATTCATACTTACGCATCACACAAGCATAAGATTATGGTTAGTGTCAGAATAGCTTGACATAGATATTTTAGTTAGTAGCCTGATAGGGTAGCTTGTGATAGTTAATAGAGTATGTAAGGAATGTCCTTCGACAATCAAAGATACATGTTCTCCACTGATCTTATAAAACTTCCATTTGATGATTTTGATTTGATTTTGGGCATGGACTGGTTGTCCAAGCACTAAGCCATAGTGGATTATAGATAGAAAAGGATTTCCTTTTATACAATTAATGGGATAAAAGTTATAGTTATTAGAGAAATATTAGGCTTTATGTCTAATATGATTTCTATAGCCGATGCTAGGTGGATGATGAGGAAAGGATATCAAGCCTATTTAGCTCATGTATATGACAAAAGAAAGGAAGAATCGAATGTGAGTTAGATAATAATGGTGTCTAAAGTTGCATATGTGTTTCTTAAGGAATTACTCGGTTTGCCGTTTTAAATTTGTAGATGTGCTTTCTATGGAATTACCAAGTTTGCCACTAGTTAGAGAGTAAAAGTTTGCGATTAAGGTTCTACTTGGTATAGCTCTAGTGTCTATGGATCCTTATAGAATGGCACCTATAGAATGGTAAGAATTGAAGATATGGTTGCAAGAACTACTTGATAAGGGTTTAATAAGACTAAGTGAATCACTTAGGAAATATCAATTTTTTTGTGGAAAAGAAAGATGGTTCCTTAAGACTACATGTATACTATAAATAGCTGAACAAGGTGACTATTAAGAACAAGTATCAATTACTTTACATGCAAAAATTTTTTTATTAGGTTAGAGGAGCAAGTGTTTTTTCTAAGTTCAATCTAAGATCTGGAGGCTATCATTTAAGAGTCAAGGAAGCAGATGTTGCTAAGATAGCCTTTAGGACTAGATTTAGAAATTATGAGTTTTTGTTAATGCCATTGGGCTTACCAATGTTCCAATGGCTTTTATGGATTTGATGAAAAGAATCATTAGACCATATCTAAGCTGGTTCATTATGGTATTCATTGATGATATCCTATTATATTCTAAGAATAGAGATGATCATGAATAGTATTTTAGATTATATTATCGACACTAAGGGATGAGAAGCTTTATGCCAAACTTAACTTGTATGAGTTTTGGCTTAATGAAGTGTCCAGCATCAACTGATGGCATTCAAATTGATCTTAGCATGATTAAGGCAGTTATGGAGTTGAAGCCACATAGAAACACCACTAAAATCAGGTGTTTCTTAGGATTAGCTACGTATTATAAGCATTTTGTTAAAGGATTTTTTATGATTGTTACATTGATGACATGCTTATTAAGGAAAAATGCTAAGTTTATTTAGGATGACAAGTGCTAAGAAAGTTTTGATAAGTTGAAACTGATGTTAATAGAAGCTCTAATAATTAAAAAGCTAGTGTTAAGAAAGGATTTTATTGTCTACAATGATGCTTCTTTGAATGGCCTTGGGTGTGTACACATGTAAGAAGGCAAGGTAGTTGCCTATGCTTTTAGGCAATTAAAACCACATGAGAAGAATTATCTAACACATGATCTAAAGTTCACACCTATGGCACTAGATAAAGCTCTATACGGGATAAAGTGTAAAACACCTTTTTATTATAGCAAGTTAAGTAAGAATAAATTGATGTGACCTAATCTGATCAAATATAGATTAGAGGCTGTATCAAATATACAAAAGTAGCATGCTAATTTAAAAAGAAAAGACATAATATGTATAGTTAGAGATAAGGCTTTTCTCAAAGTATCTCTATGGAAGAAAGTCTTGAGATTTGGCAAGAAAGGCAAGTTAAGTCTAAGGTTTATTGGCCTATATGAGATAGCTAAGCATGTGGAACCAGTAGCCTACAGACTGGCATTGCCTCTAGAA
>CANXYI011680811.1:0-15175 GCA_948208565.1 Hura crepitans
TATTGCTTAAACTATTTTGGCATGATCTTAGTTAATGTATACCTTAAAATGGCATAAAATGTAGTCAAGAAATGACATGAAAAATGACCTAAAAATGACCTTAAAACTTGTCTAGAAATCATGTATGAAAAATGGCTTGTATTTGCCTTTAAGGGCTATGGTTTGTAAATGAATAATGCATATAAATTATATGCCTAAAATGGCTATTGTGGTGTGATCTTTTATAGTGGCATGTATGCCTATGGTTTGGCCTTTTAAGTGGCCTAAGTATTGGTTGGCTTTAAGCCTATAAATGTATGAAATAAATAGTGAAATTACACTAAAAAATAAGGTGAAATGGACCTAGAAAGCTTAGTGAGAACTTGCCACAATGACCTGTAACTATCCTAAAATAACCATTACCTAAACCAATAACACCACTGGATAGTAAATGGCATAAAATTGTGAAATACTTATGAAATAAATTCTAGCCTAATTTATCATAATTACTGGCAATTCCACCCCTTGAAAATACTTTTGAGAATTTCCTCGGTACAACTTATTTATGGCCATACTAGTCCGGGCTAAATTTCAATAATGCCATAAAAATTATAACTGTCTATTTTTGACTTGATAATATTATAAAAGTTAATCATTAAAGAAATAGACACAGATTGAGATTAGGTGGCCTATTAGATAGACACCCACTAGATGGGTTGACCAGTCAACTTATGGATTTTTAGTGGCTGCTACACTATCTATTTTTTAGACAGGGCCAGTATAGTGGAATAGGTCCCCATTAGGGCCATGGTAGTAGTCTATTGGATAAATAACTTTCTATCCTTGCCACCTGATGCCAGTATTGATTTTTGTTTGTGCAGTGGCGTAGCTCTCAGAGGGCCACTGCACTACTCTGTTAGACAGACTAGTTTGCTGGGCAGACAAAGCCACCTTATTATTAATCTCTTAAATAATATTGGTACAATGGTAAAGGTCTTAAAAGACCACTATACTAGTCTATTAGATAGACCAGTCTCCTGGGAAGACCATACCTCATTATTTGCACCTTAGGTGCTATGGCTTAATCAGGCCAGTGCAGCGGTTAAGGTCTAGAATGTGGACCATTTCACTAGTTATTCCCTCTAAATCTAATGTCTAGCAGTATTGTCTCCTAAGATGGGCTAGCTAAAAGAATTAGACAAGATTAATATAATTTACATATGGCTTTGAAATATAATATAGGGGTATTTTGGTAATTTTCCACTAACTATGCTTAATGGCTTAATTTGTAAAGATTATGCATGTAATGATTAATAATGATCCTAAAGCATAACTTAGTTGAGTTACAGTGATTAACTGGGTAATTTATAGACAGAAACACCATAGGGATAAAATGGTAATTTTCCATGTTAGTATTATAAGTTGTACTTAGATATTAGAACAAGATAAGAATATAAGTATATGTATGGATAAACTACTGGACATGTTTTAAATGCTTGAATTCACCACAGAATATATTATATACTCAACATACCTATTTCGGTGCGTAAGTAACAAGAACAAGGATATAGCCTCGTAAAGCATGTAGTAGAGTTGAGAGGTCACTTTTGAAAAGGTTGATAATGTACATTTGTATAGCTTTTGCACTCCATGTACTTAGGTGGGAAAATGGGTGTGATGTATATAAGGGACATAAGATGTAATTGTATAAATGCAGACTATGTTGTAATTAATCAGTTGTTCATCCTTTTTGTGTATGTATGGCATATGTTGAAGTTTTGAGAGCTTGAGGCTCTATAGGTTTTTCTTGATTATGGCCTGAGGCCTGTGTTTGTTGTTTGATAGATATTGATGTTAGGTTGATATTTGGGGGACCAAAAGGGTTAAGAGATGTGAGAATCTATTATAAAAGTGTTTTATAGGTTGAAAATTTTAGGATAGTGACTCGGGCAGCCATTATGTTGCCGAATTTTTAGGAAATATCTAACCATGTTAAAATTACCCTATATTGGCATAAACATGATGATATGAACCTAAATAAATTTTAGGAACATATAGGAAGGAATTTAAAGTCAGATAGAATTGAATCGTACAGAATAAGTAAAAGTTAAACAAATGACCAGGGGAGAAATCTAAGGATGGGTGACCTGGCAGGAAATGCACCGCTTATTAGGTTTCTTCGAAATTCTAATAGGGGGTATTACATACTACTTAGGGTTTAGCCTAATTGGTTTCTTTGGCTCGAGCAATCAATGTAGTAAAAGCCCATTACTAGATCATATACATATTTAATATGATTAAATATGCTTGAGCATGCCAAAGTATGTAACAACCTTGTATGATGAGACTTAATTGGAAGAAATCCATTAATAATATAAGACTTGCAAGACTTTTATTAATATGAATTAAACCAAAGTTCTCTTTAGTATTGAGTTGTTAATCATACTGAAGCTTATCCTACATTAAATATGTTTAAATCATATTAATGGGTCTGTCTTAGCATGGTTATTAGTTTGTTAAGCATATATTAGCTTAGAAGCCTTAAAATTGTTTTACGAAGTGAAAAGCTGGCCTATGTAATTGATAAGCCAATAACCAATATCCTTGCTAATGATGCTTTTACCAATGAGGAATAAGTATATTTAAAGCACATGAAGGACATAAGTGTTGCTGCATGCATAATGCTAGCATCTATGTCTCTTGAGCTATAGAAACAACGTGAGCATATAGATGCTCCTACAATTCTGCTTCACCTTAAAGAGTTATTTGAGGAGTAGAGTAGGACTGAGAGATATGAGATCTCAAAAGCCTTATTCCACTATAGAATGGTAGAGGGAACTTTAACCACCCAGCATGGGCTGAAGATGAATGTGTATATAGAATGTTTAGAAGCTCTAGGTTTTATGATAGATGCAAACTTAAATATAAACTTAATCCTACAAAGTTTGCCTGATAGTATACAAGTTTTATGCTTAATTATTACATGAACAAGATCACATCTATAATTCCTAAGCTAATTAATATGCTCAAGACTATTAAAGATGCTGTTAAGAAATAATATTCTAAGGCATTTATGATTGTCAGTTCATCTTCTTCTAAAGGCAAGAAGAAGAAGAAGAGTAAGAAAAAGACAACTGGTACCCAAAGTGGGATTAGCAAGAAGAGAGGAAAACAAGTTGTTGTTACCCTAAAGGCTACTAGAAAGAAGACTGCCATAGAAGGCATGTGCTTTCATTGTGAAAAATCTAAGCATTAGAGGCACAATTATTGCAAGGCCTACTTGGAGTATTGTGAGAAGAAGAAGTAAGGAGTTGGTTCAACTTTAGGTATTAATGTGATTGAAATTAATCTAGTACTACCATTGATAACCAAACATGGGTATTGGATATCGGATATGGTTCTCACTTATTCTCTTTAATGCAAGGACTAAGAAGTAGTAAGAAGGTAGAAAAGGGAGATGTGGACCTACGTGTAGCAAATGGAGCAAGAGTTGCTGCATTAGCTATAGGATTATATCATTTTATTTTACCTTCTGAACTTGTATTAATTTTAGACAATTGTTATTACATTCCTTCTTTATCTAGAAACATTATTTCAATTTCTTATTTTATTCAACAAGGTTTTGATATTTCCATTTTACTTGGATAATGTGTTTTATTATTTTGATACAATATGTAATGGAATTTATGTTTTGGATAAAGATAAAGAAGTGAATAACATTATTACCAAGAGATCCAAGATAGATAACCTGATGCCATCTTATTTATTAGCCATATAAAAGAGAAACGCATGACTAAGTTACATAAAGAGGGTAGCTTGGGATCATTTGATTATGAATCATATGATACATGTGTGTTTTGTTTATTAGGCAAGATGACAAAATCTCCTTTTTTTGGAAAGGGGGAGTGAGTAAGTGAGTTATTAAAACTCATACATATAGATGTATATGGTCCAATGACAACACATGCACATAAAGATTTCTTATACTTCATTACCTTTGTTAATGACCACTCATGTTATGGGTATATGTACTTGATGAAGTACAAGTTTAAAGCTTTTAAAAAGTTCAAGGAATTCATAAATGAGTTTGAGAAACAACTAAGCAAGAGTATTAAAACTCTTCAATTTGATTAAGAGGGTGAATACTTAAGTCAAGAATTCTAAGGTTATCTGAGAGATAATGGTATATTATCTCGATGGACTCCTCTATATACACCTCATCATAATGGTGTATCTAAAAAGGAGAAATTGAACTCTACTAGATATGGTTCGATCTATGATGAATCTTGCAAACTTACCTAAGTCCTTCTAAAGGTATACACTGGAAACTATTGTTTATATTTTGAACTAAGTTCTATCAAAGCCAATTGATGTTAAACCATATGAGATATGGTATAACAAGAAACCTATTCTTTCAAATATTAAGGTATAGGGATACCTTGCATATGTGAAAAGAATAATGTCAAATAAGCTAGAGGCTAAGTTTGATAAATGCTTATTTCTGGGGTATCTAAAGGAAACTTTAGGATACTACTTCTACTATCCTTTGGAACAAAAAGTGTTTGTTTCAAAGCATGCAGCCTTTCTAGAGAAAAAGTTTCCCATGAAAGATCATGGGAGTAAAATTGAACTTGATAATGTTTAAGATCCACAAGTTGATGCAGATTGATCCCAGTTCTATTACTTATAGTGATGAGAAAATAAAAGAACCCTTGGATACACAAGTTTATAGATGATCTACTAGGGTCAAGACTATTCCAAAGAGATATAGATTTCTCATGGACCATGACAAGTAAGTGACTTTAGTAGAAGACCTTGAGCCCACTATTTATGAGGAGGTTTTGAAGAGTTTAAAATCATACTCATGGCTTAAGGCCATAAAATTCAAAATGGATTCCATGTACGATAACTAGGTATGGACCTTGGTTGGTCCACCTAAAGGGATAAAACCCATTAGGTGTAAATGGGTCTTCAAGAAGAAAATTAACATAAAAGGTAATGTAATTACCTATAAAGCCTAATTGGTAGCAAAAAGCTATTGTCAAAGATAAGGAATTGACTTTGATGAGACCTTTTCTCTAATTGCGATACTTAAATCCATTTGAATTCTATTTGCCATTACTAGTCATTTTGATTATGAGATATGGCAAATGGATGTAAAGACAACTTTCTTTAATGGAAAATTGTCAAAGGAAATGTATATGACAAAACTTAAAGGTTTTACATGGAACATCCGTTTTGATGAGACAATCAAAGAGTTTGGTTTCTCACAAAATATGGATAAACCATGTGTTTACAAGAAAGTTAGTAAGAGTGCAATCATTTTTCTTGTGTTGCATGTAAATGACATATTACTAATAGGAAATGATGTCTCTATCTTTTAGTCAGTCAACATTGTCTGACTAGACAATTCTCTATGAAAGACATTAGAGAAGAAACTTACATCTTAGGGATTAAGATCCATAGATATAGATATAAAAGAATGCTTGGTCTTTCAAAGTCTACATACATAGACAAGAAGCTAAAGAGGTTTAGCATGGATCTCTTTATTTAGGAAAGGTTATATTCTTATGTTGCATGGAAAACACCTTTCTAAATCTATGTCTCCTAAGACATAAGAGGAGAGAGAGCATATGAGTAGGATCCTATATGCTTCAGCTGTAGAATCTATCATGTATGCAATGTTATGTACGAGACTTGATGTAACATTTGCTTTAAGTATCATGAGTAGATTCTAATCTATTTATGGAGAGGAACATTGGGTGGCTATGAAGAATATCCTTAAGTACTTCAAAAGGACTAAGGATCTATTCTTGATTTATAGAGAAGGTGATCTATAGTTTAGCCGATATACTAATGCCAACTTCTAATATAATAAGGATGACTATAAATCTTAATTTAGATATGTATACATTATATGTAAAGGAGCAATTATTTGGAAGAGTTCCAAATAGGATACGACTATGGATTCTTCCATCAAAGTCGAGTACATAACAACTTTTGATGTAACTAATTCGTTTGGATTATGAGGTTCATTTTTAAACTTAGAGTGGTTCCAAGCATTGTTGATCCAATACCTTTGTATTGTGATAACAATGGGGCTATTACACAAGCTTTAGAACCATAGTCTCATCAATGATCCAAACATGTTCTTCGGTGCTACCATCTGATCAGGGAGATCATTGGTAGATAGAATCTAAAAATTGAAAAGGCCCCCATAGAAAACACAACTGATCCTTTCACAAAGGCACTATCACAAAGGAAATTAGATCAATATGTAAATGTAATAGGCATTAAGTACAAGGGTGATTGGTTGTAGTGCAAGTGGGAGATTGTTAGATGTATGCCCTAGATCTTATCTAATAGGGTTATATTCATGTGTATAAACCTTATGAATTAATGTTATAAGGCATTTCTCTTTATATCATGGTACTTTTATATATTACTTATAATTGTTGGTAATCTCTTAAACCATGTTATAAAGTCCCTAGTAAATTATGAAGTGTTCATAATGTGAGGTTCATACAAATGTGATGTACCTAAA
Organism: Hura crepitans; assembly: GCA_948208565.1. Lineage (NCBI taxonomy): Eukaryota > Viridiplantae > Streptophyta > Magnoliopsida > Malpighiales > Euphorbiaceae > Hura > Hura crepitans. The sequence goes on from CANXYI011680811.1 coordinate 6,524, forward strand.
TATCCTTAATCATAGTATTAACAAGATGGGACATTGTTAATGCAGAAAGATCAGCACATGTTATACTTTTTGATTGGAACAAGTAGTAGTTCTCACAAGCTATAAGCATAAAGATGCTTAAAGTTAACATGTGGATGCTTACTTGGGAAGTAAGTACATTGGAGACCCATCATGAGATTTTCACATGGATACTTAATTCATGTCAGTGAAAGTATCTCATCATATTAGTAGTACAAGTATCCTTAGACTTGAGATGTCTAACTATCTTATATGGAGTGACATAATTTGACTCCAAAACTTTTACTTTGAATAAAAAGTATACATAGTAAGGTGCTTAGGTATGGCATAACATATTTAAAGATAGGGTAGTAATCAACAAAGGATTCACCACCCTAGATTATAGTAGGGAGTTTATCTCATAATTCTGATGAGTAACCTATATTCGAGAATCTCGGGCCAGAACAAAGTGCCATGTGTGAATGGGATTTACTAAGGGCATTTTGGAAAATAAAGGTGAAATTATCAAAACAATATGTTCAAGGCATAATTAGACATACTTAGTTAAGCTATGAGTTGACACAAGTCCATACTCAAAATTGGATGAGGTAAAAGATGGTGAAAGGAGTTTATTGCACTGTAATTGTATATGGAAGGGTTAAGTCAAACCAGTTGAATTTCTAGTACTTAAGTAGTCATTATACATGGCTAGATGCCTCTCTTGACTTGTAAACAAGTGATATATCAATTAGTGAATTGATATTGATTCAATAAGATTGAATCTATAGGGTCATAATTGGACTAGGACTTTAATTCACTATATACTACCAAGCTATTTTGGAAACCCATAGGGTCACACACATAAAAAGAGTTTGAGGAAGATTTAACAATATTAAATGTCCTAATGATATGAAACAAGCAAGGCATGCCACTTCCTACTGAGGTCACCCATCCTTGGATTTTCCAAGGGGCCTTTCATTCATCTTCTACCCAAGTTTGACCAATTTTGACCAAACATGCCCTTATTTCATTTATGATTAATTATCCTCTTATTACGTCTTAGTTTAGTCTGTTAAAACTCTAAATCGACCCTATCAGACAATTATAAAAAATTGGGTAGTATAATGGCTGCCTTGGTAACTAACCTTAATTATACCTACAGGGAAAAACACTTCTAAATTTCATTTTCAACCACATCCCACTTCTGGACCCTTTGGTCCTCTATATCACAGTAAATTATAGTAGCATAGATAAATATCACAAATCATAGGGTTGTAGACCCATCAGCACATAAGCATACATAAATAGATTTTTCATTTACATACAAAATTGTATATGCATCATCTGTTTATCATTTCATCTTACAGACAACCCATAACCCATAGTTCATATATATACATAAGTGCCTATACAAAACTCAAAAGGAAAAACAAAAAGTACTAAGGACTCTATGGCAGCTACACTGGTGATGATGTCTGATGCCATTCATCGCTCCCTCTAATGCCTGGGCATTGGAATATCAACACGTTGAGTATAAAACTCAGTGGTGGAATAAGTAAAATAAAATATGTCTACTAAGCATATAAGTAACATGCAATGTTCAGTGTATATTCATGTTCATCCTAACTCTTCTAAGTCCAATGTATATTTAAGTTTTGTTATCCAAATAGCTTATCAGATAGTGTTAATATTATTAAAGGCCCACGACCGACAGACAACTCTTTAAGACACTAGATAGTGGGACTATCTTGTGTAGTGGCCCACTTTTAAGACCTAGGTAGCTGCACCTACCTCGCTCGATAGTAGGGACCCATCCATAGATCACTCCTAATATCTGTAAATCACATCAGTTTCACCAAGGGTGGATAGTAGAGGCCTATTTGTAGACCACTCCCAATATCCATAAACAGATAAATGGGTAGCAGGGACCTGCCTAGGTGGACCTGCTAATACCCAATAGTGTAGGGTTCATCTCAAAACCTTAGCGGCTGTACCCGCCACAATCAACACACAGCAGTGGGCCCTAAAAGGACTAATTGCCTAGCAGCTGCTACTCGCTAGTTGGTCAGTTAACCTATCCAGCGGGTGTCTAACTGATGGGCCAATAACTATTTTGGGCTATAATTATTAATATTTTACATTCCCGACTCTAACTTACCATTTGGTTATGTTTTATGACAATATGCACACAATTGCCAAAATCTCACTTGCGGTCGCAAAGTTACTATTCATTTGGTAACTTTACAAAACCACTACTATTCATTTGATCATTTTTAAATCTCATGCCTTTTCCAACCCAACTCTTACCAAACCCAATTTCCATTATTTCCTTTATATATTCATTCATAACTATAATTATACTTGATGAGGTCAAATCATGCCATTTTTCCATATCATTATATCACCATAACATTAGGTTGCCAAATCACCCTAATTCTACCTCATGCATATGACTATTCATGTTCATTTTCCATTATACCATTTTACCTTTTCTAATAGCACCACTACCTCAACTAACAACCCATAATTACATGTACACATGCCATGACCGTTTCCACACACATTTTGGCCACAACAACCATACCCACCTACACCTACATTTCATGCCAAATCAATATACCATTCTTGTTATTTTTATACCAAAAATAACAATATAACTTCATTTCACAAAAATACCATGCATACACCTAAGTTTATGCAAGTCCATACAAGATTTACATACACAAACATGGCATACACATAAGGCACATTGAATTTAGCTTATTCCACATAACTAGGGTGTGTGTAAACCCCTTTCTCCACCACTTCTAGCCTTATCCTCTTGGTTTCTCTCACTTGTTGATGGCACCCCTAAACATACAACATTTTTGACTTAGAAAAATCCTCAAAAATTATCTAGAGCTACAATCAAAATTCTAAAACTATGGTGATTCTTAAAATTACTTAATCTACCTACATTAAAAAAAGGAATTTGCTCACTTACACTCACTTTTGTCATTATTCACTTAAGTGGTGAATTTCCCAATTTTGAGCTATTTTCTTTAAATTCTTGGTGGAATTAGTGCCTAATATGGATGGAGGTTTAATTTCCAATATTTTTCATGAAGCTTGGAGGAGAGAGGAGAGAGAAAAGGAAGGAATTTGGTAGGTTTTAATGTTGGTTCACATCGGCTTGGTGTGGTTTGTGAGGAAGAAGAAAGCTTTTGCACATGTGAGGTAATTCACATGTGTAAAACCTTTATGTTTAATGGGCTGGATGCTTTGGATTGGCCCACATGGCCTTTAAATGATTAAAATTCATTTTATATCCATTTTAGCTTTAGAAATTCACAAAAAATTCTCTGGGCCTCCGAAAATTCTCATTTCAATTTTAAAAATCCTCAATTAGTGTAACTAGGGCCCATGTAAAATTTCAAGTTAAAATTGAACAGTTGACTTTTTGGCACTATTCACTCGCCAGAATAAAATATTCAAAAAAAATTTCTATTGATCTCAGAAAATTATAATTCCTCCTCTATCATACTTGGTGGAATTTTTGAGTTTTAGGATGTGGTATTTTTGAGACCATCCGGGCACATCTCGGAGCTGTCCCGGCCTGACCTCATTTTATCTCTTTCTCCACTAGTTCTTTACCTAAAATGATTTATTAGTTCTGCTAAATTTTTTAATTCATTTGTTTTCCCTATTTTCAGGTTCGTCAAAGTTTTATGACCAATACACCAATCATTGGGCTCGAAATGACAACTCGCATAGCAAGGAACATCACTCGGGCCCTAAAGGTACTGTTCATAAGATCTTAACTATCAGGCATTACAATTCTTCCCCTTTTAAGAAATTTTGTCCTCAAAATTACCTGAGGTAAAAAGATGAGGATACTGCATCCGCATCTACTCCACACTTTCCCATGTCGCCTTGGTCGTGTTGTGGTGCCTCCATATCACTTTCACAAGTGGAACTGCCTTGTTTCTCAACTGCTTCACTTCCTTAGCTATGATCTGCACTGGTTCCTCCTCGTAGGCCAAGTCTGGTTGAAATTGTATTTCCTCAATAGCTATCACATGTGACGGATCAGCGTGATACCACCTCAACATGGATACATGAAATACATCATGTATCTATTGCAATTCAGATGGCAAGGCAAGTCTGTTTGCCAAAGGACCCACTCCCTCTGTGATCTCGTAGGGCCCAATGAATCTCCAACTAAGCTGTCCCTTTTTACCAAATCAAAGTATTTTCTTCAATGGCGACACCTTTAAGAACACTCGATCCTCAACTTTGTACTCAATGTCTCTTTTCTTCAGGTCTGCATAAGACTTCCATCTATCTAATACAACTTTCAACCTTTCTTTAATCACCCTGACTTTCTCTTCAGCATCTCGAACCAAATCAGATCCAATGATCCTACTTTCTCCCACTTCACTCCAATAGAGAGGAGTTCAGCATTGACAACCATACAATGCTTCATATGGTGCCATGCCTAAACTAGATTGATGGCTATTATTGTATGCAAATTCTACTAGTCCCAATTACCTTTAAACTTAATGGCATAGCTTCTCAACATATCTTCTAACACTTGTATCACTTTCTCAGATTGACCATCTATTTGAGGATGGAACATTGTACTGTATGTCAATCGAGTACCCAAGGCTTCTTGCAACTTCTTCCAAAACTTGGAAGTAAATCTCCAGTCTCAATTCGAGATTATCGCTACTGGCGCTCCATGTAACCTTACAATCTCATCAATATACAATCTGGCCAATTTCTCTAATGAGTAGTCCATCCTGACAGGTATAAAATGGGCTGTCTTCATCAGCCTGTCCATAATCACCTAAATAGCATCACACTTGTTCTTAGTCATAGGCAATCCCATGACAAAATCTACAGTGATCTTCTCTCACTTCCATTCTAGAATTGTAATCAAGTGTAGCAATCCAAAAGGAACTTGGTGTTCTGCTTTCACCTGCTGACAAGTTAAACAACGAGCCATGTACTCATCTACCTCATGTTTCATCCTTGGCCACTAATAATGAGGCTTCAACCCAAGGTACATCTTTGTAATTCTTGGATGCATAGAGTATGGAGCCTCGTGAGCTTCTCTCAAAATCTGCAATCTCAACTCGTCTACATCAGGCGCATACAGCCTATTCTGGTAATATAAACTTCCATCTTCACTCAACTTAAAGCCTATAGCCTTCCCTTCTTTAACTTTACCCACAGTCTGCACTAAGTGAGTATCTCTCAACTGAGCCTCTTTTACTTGCTGCCTAAAATCTACTTTGACTTACAACTTAACTAACACCACACCTTCTACTATTTACTCCACTCTAGCATGAATTAATCTCAGAGTAGTTATCATCTTTCGGCTTAAAAGCATCTATAACTATATTCACCTTTCTTGGACGATGGTCAATCAAGCAATCATAGTCCTTGATTAGCTCCATCCATCGTCGTTATCTTAATTTCAATTCCTTTTATGTAGGCAAATACTTTAAGCTCTTGTGATCCATATAGATGTAGCATCTCTCTCTATACAAGTAGTGTCTCCATGCCTTTAATGCAAAAACAATCACAACAAGCTCCAAATCATGTGTGGGATAATTTTTCTCGTGAGTCTTCAACTGTCTAGAGGCATAGGCAATCACTTTTCCTTCTTGCATCAACATACAACTAAGTCTGTTGTGTGATGCATCACTGTAGATCATGAACTCCTTACCCTATTCCGGTTGAGTCAGGATAGGAGCTTCTATCAGCATCTGCTTCAACTTATCAAAGCTAGCTTGACACTTGTCATCCCATTCAAACTTCACATCTTTCCTTATCAATCTTGTCAGTGGAGCAACTATCATTGAGAATCCTTTTATGAATCTCTTGTAATAACCTGCCAATCTTAGGAAGCTTTGGATCTTCATCACGTTCCTAAGAGGATTCCACTCCAACACTACTGTCACCTTACTCGAGTCCACCCTAATACCTTTAGCTGAGGCAATGTGACCTAAGAATTCCACTTCTTCTAACCATAACTCACACTTGCTCAGCTTGGTGTACAGCTACCTCTCACTCAAAGTCTGCAATACAATGTAAAGGTGTTATTCATGTTCCTCCCAGGTTTTGGAATACACTAAGATTTCGTCTATGAACATGACCACAAACTGATCCAAGTATGGCTTCAAAACTCTATTCATCAAGTCCATGAAGGCTGCTGAGGCATTAGTGAGCCCAAATGGCATCACTAAGAGCTCATAATGCCCATATCTAGTCCTGAAGATAGTCTTAGGAATATCACCTTCCTTAATCCGCAATTGATGGTACCCTGACGTCAAGTCTATCTTATAAAAGACACTGACACCCCGTAACTGATCATAAAGATCGTCAATCCTAGGCAACAGATACTTGTTCTTAACTATCACCTTGTTCAGTTGCCTATAATTGATACATAATCGGAGTGATCCATCTTTCTTTTTCACAAATAATACAAGAACTCCCCAAGGCGAAACACTAGGCCTGATGAAGCTTTTATCTAGTAACTCCTATAACTGTACTTTTAATTCCTTTAGTTTTGTTGGGGCTATTCTGTAAGGAGTAATTGACACTAGGTTCACACCAGGATAAGTCTCAATCTCAAAATCCTACTCTTAATGTGGTAGCAAACCTAGTAACTCATCTAGAAATACGTCGAGAAAATTAGACATAATAGGTATCTGATCTAAGCTTGGGGTTTGGACATTAGTGTCTACAATTGAAGCTAGGAAAGCTTCACATCCCTTTCGAATGATTCTCCTAGCTGTTATAGTAGAAATCACATTATGTAGGGAGTATCTGTTACCCACAACAATCACCTCATACTTATCTGGGGTTTGAAGACTTAACCTCTTCTTCTCACAATCAATAATTGCTCAGTGCTCTAACAGCTAGTCTATACCCAGTATGACATCAAACTCATGGAAGGGTAACTTTATCAGGTTGACTAGAAAAGTTTGATCATGTATCATTAGAGTATAGTGTCTATACACAATATTCACTGTCACACTTTGACTTATAGGGTTGCTCACTTGAATATCTAAATCTATGGGTTCTAGTTCAAGGCCTCTATCTCTAGCTTGTGTAGTGTATACATATGAGTGTGTGGATCTAGGATCTATCAAATCTAGTATAAAAGCATCAAGTAAAGAAAATGTATCAACTATGACATCTAAAGCCTCCACTTCCTCTCTGGCACTAATGGCATACTATTGTGTCAGAGCTCTCGCTTTTGATCTGCCCCTCTAGCTAGTGGTAGCCTGCTTCTATCTCGGTGGTCTCGAAGGTTTACCAGCTGTAGTTACAACTGAGGCCTATGTTTGAACTACCTTTGCTGGCCTTTGAGGGCATTCCCTCTAGTAATGGTCTTAGGCTCCATATATGAAGCATGCACCTCTCCTCTACCAACACTAGCCCCAATGGTTCTCCTGACAGGTCTCACACACAGGTGGTGCACTCTTGGCAATGGACACGGGTGCACTGGATGCTTGCTGTGAAAAAGGTGGTCGAGGTCTAGAAGAATACCCTTGACCAGTCCTTTGTGAAGGGGCCTACCTCTGTAATTCCTAGCCCTACTGCCTTTAGGACTGCTGACCTTATTGAAAGTCCCTCGCCTTTTTGCTCTCACCTGGAGTTGAACTAGTCTGGCCTGCTATGAAAGGCCTCTTCCTCTAAAATAATTCTCTCTTCTCCTATAGCATCTCTTCCATGTTATAGGCTGCTTCAACCAACTCAAAAAAATCTCAAATCTTAGGGGTCGAGATCTATATCCTTATCTCCATATTGAGGCCCTTCTTAAACCTCTTGCACTTCTCTTTATCATTAGTAAGAACTTAGCTGCATACCAGTTCAGACGGTCGAAATCCTTCTCGTACTCTGAAATCGACCTCTTACCCTATCTCAAATCAAAGAACTCCTATCTCTTCTTGTCTCTATAGGAGTCGAGGATATACCGCTTCTTGAACTCCTTCAGGAAGAAGTCCCAAGTCAAGTCTGCAATTGCTCTTCTCCTCTTCAATCTATCCCACCAATGATAAGCTTCTTCTTAAGCAACTAGGTAGCACATCTCAAGTACTCTCCCTCAGGACACTCTAATTCTTCTAATATTCTGCTGGTCCTCTCTAACTAATACTCAGCCTTTACTGCATCATCTTCCCTAGACCCAAGGAAGTCCATAGCTCTTATCTTTTTGACCCTCTCCAAATATGTCTTTTATGGGACTGGAGGAGCTGGTGGAGGTGGAAGAGTGACAACAATTGGCACTGAAGCTGGTGTTGTAGTGTGTCTTAGCAAATCTACAGTCTATTGTAGCAACATTGGTAAAGCCTGAGGCTGAGGTTGAGGTGGCGGTTGGTGGGCAGCATCACTTGGCTCCGGAGTAGTTGCACTCACAGTTGGTCCATGTATCATTATAGGTGCATAACTAGCCACTGCTTCTCTTCTCTTAAGTGGGGTCTACTCACTCATTGCATTTAATTATACTAGAAATAATTGTCAGCATCAGACAGTGTAGCTTGACTCAAACCAACATCCTACACTCATGCACTCATGTATAAAATGCCTAGGAATGCCTAAACCAGCTCTAATACCACTAAATGTAACACCCCCTACCCATTTTTACCTGAATCAGGCAAGGTG
>CANXYI011680945.1:0-11945 GCA_948208565.1 Hura crepitans
TGGGTGAGAGGTTAGATTTCATCTTTAATGTGATATCAGCTGCTGTAGCTAGAAAGTTAGTGAGAAAATAGTGTTAAGCCTACTTGACTCATGTGAGAGACTTTAGTAAAGTGGAACCTAAAATTGAGGATATACCAACTATGTGTAAGCTTTGAGATGTATTTCTTGAGTTGCTTAGAGTGTCACCTGAGAGAGAGGTATAATTTGGTATTGAAGTGTTGCCTAGTGTTGCACCTATGTTTATGGCACCATATAGGATAGCACCTATAGAACTTAAGGAGTTAATGGTTTAGTTGCAAAAGCTTTTAGTTAAGGGTTTTATATGTCATAGTTTCTCTTCTTGGGGTGTTAACTATGAGATTATGTATTGATTATAAGCAGTTGAATAAGTTAACAGTGAAGAACAAGTATTCTCTCCCTAGAATAGATGATTTGTTTGATTAGTTGAAAGGAGCAAAAGTGTTTTCTAAGATTGATATAAGGTCTGGGTACTATTAACTTAAGGTGAAAGATGCAAATGTGTATAAGATGTCTCCTAGGACTAGATATAGGCATTAAGAGTTCTTAGTGATGCCTTTTGGATTGACTAATCCACTTGCTGCATTCATAGACCTTATGAATCGAATCTTTCATCCTTACTTAAACTAGTTTGTTGTGGCCTTTATTGATGATTTTTTTTATTGTAGTCTAAAAATAAGGAAGACCATAACAAGCATTTGAGGTTAGTATTATAGAAGGTAAGGGAGAAATAGCTATATGCCAAGTTTAGCAAGTGTGATTTTTGGCTTAATGAGGTAGCTTTTCTTGGTCATGTGATATCAGCTAATAGGGTAAGAGTACGCTTTAAAAAGATTAAAGCTATGATGAGTTGAAAGCCACTTAAGAATACTACTGAAGTTAAGAGTTTTTTAGGTTTGGTTGGATACTATAGGCACTTTGCAAAAGGCTTTTTCCTTATAGTGTCTCATTCAACCAAGTCATTGCAAAAGAATGTTCATTTTAAGTGAAGTGATAAGTGTTAGGATAGTTTTGAGATGCTGAAAGAGATATTGACTCAAGCTCCCATTCTCACTCAACTAGAGTCTGGGAAGGATTATATGGTTTACAATATTGCAACTCACAACGATTTTAGGCGTGTGTTAATGTAAGAAGGTAGGTAGTTGCTTATGCTTTGATATAGATTAACCCTCATGAGAAGAAATATCCTACCTCTGACCTTGAGTTAACAGCAATTATGTTTACTTTGAAGATCTAGAGACACTACCTTTATCGTGAGAGGTATTTCATCTATATAGGTCATAAGAGCTTTAAATATTTGCCCACTCAAAAAGAGCTCAACTTAAGACAAAGGTGATGGATGGAGTTGCTTAAGTATTATGATTATGTAATCAATTACCATCTTAGCAAAGCTAATGTTATGGCAGATGCCTTAAGTTAAAAATCTTTGGTAGGTATAACTTTAATGAAATTTGAGATTTCATTTAGTTATATGTGCTTTAAAAAGGTTTAATGATGCGATATGCTATTGTGTTTCATTTGTGTGTAGCTTTAAAGGCATATAATGTCCATCTGAGGGTTGCTCATAATGTAACACTTATGGCTAAGAGTAGAGCAAATCTAAATTTGTTTAGACATATAAGAGAAGCTCAAGAGAATGATGAGAAGCTACAAAATGTGATAAGGCTAATCCAAGAGGGGCAGTCGATTGAGTATAAGTTAAGAGATGGACAGTTGTTCTATCATAATTGGTTATATGTGCCTAATAATGCTTGGTAGATAAGGATGATCCTAAATGAGGCTCATAGCAGCTCTTATGTTATGTATTTCTATTATACAAACATGTATCAGAACCTAAAAATGTACTTTAGGTGGTTGGGCATAAAGAGAGATATTGCTAAGTATGTGACTAAATGTTTAATTTGTTAGCAATTTAAAGCTGAGTACAAAGTTCCTTTAGGTTTGCTATGACGTTTAGCAATACTTGAATAGAAATAGGATAGGATCACCATGGACTTTGTGATTAGATTTTTGTTAACTCAAAAGAAACATAATATAGTATGGGTAATAGTCGATAGATTGACTAAGTCAACTAATTTCATTCGAATAAGAACTGACTACTCTTTGGAGTGGTTAGCTAAAATGTATGTGCAAGAGATAGTCAAGTTGCATGGTATGCCTACTTTAATTATGTTAGATAGAGATCTGAGGTTCAACTTAAGGTTTTGGAAGAAACTACATAAGGCTTTAGGCATGAAGCTAAACTTCAGTAAGGCTTTTCATCTGCTAATAGATGGTTAGTCGGAATGAGTTATCTAGGTAATGTCTAAAAACTTATTAGTTTGTTGTATTAGTTATGTGATATGATGTGATATGTTATGTTTAAGTCCTTGAGGATATGTTAAGAAGCTTTGTTATTGAGTTTGAGGGTAGTTGGGAGAGATACCTATTGCTTATAGAATTTGTATATAGCAATAGCTATCAAGTGAGTATCAAGGTGGCTCCTTATAAGGCACTTTATTATAGAAAGTTCAGAACCCCTTTATGCTAGATTGGGTTGAGTGAGGACAAGGTGTTCAGATTAGATTATATCCAATAGATCGAAGAAAAAGTGAAAGTGAACAAAGACAATCTAAAGATTTCCTTAGATAGGTAGAAGTCCTATGTGGATTTGAATAGAAAGGATATTGAATATGAGATTAGGGATAAGGTGTCACCTTGGAAAAATGTCCTTTGGTTTGGTAAAAAGGAAAGCTTAGTCTTAGGTTTATCAATTTACATAAAGTTATTAAGTGTGTGGATCCGATTGCTTATAAACTAGCTTTACCTCCTGAGCTGGATAATGTTGAGAAGGTATTGATCAGATCTGTCCCATTTGATTTCTGTGGAATTTATAAAGTTGTAGCTAGATTTAACATATGAGAAGAACCAGTTGAGATCTTGGCAAGAAAAGTAAAAGAGTTTAGGAATAAGCAGATTCAGTTAGTGAAAGTATTATAGAGGAGTCACAATAATAAAGAAGCCACTTAGGAATGAGAGGACACTATAAGGCATCATTACCCTCACTGGTTTAATCTAGGTAATTTCAAGGAAGAAATTACATAAGAGGAGAAGGTTATAACACTTCACACATATGGCCTAGAAGAGATAATAAAATTTATTTATATGTGTGCCTACATGAGAAAATAATAAAATAACTTTGAGATTTTTAAAATAGATAAAGTTTTCGCAAAAATAATTAACATTTAATTTTTTTGAACTTTTGAGGACTTAATTGCATAAAAATGATTTTTGTAGGGACTGTAAATGAAAATTAGTTATAAGCCTATGTGGACCATTAGATGGGATTTACGTGGGTTAATCTTAACGATTGGTTCCTAAAGGTATAAATAGCCTAAGTTTTGAATACAGTTATCTGTAAGGAGAAACTGAATGATGTTTTCTTCTACCAACTTTTCTTTTAAAGTTATAAAAAACCTTTTCATTAAAATTTTGCAAGGTAATTCATTTATTCATCATAATTCTTTGTGCATTAGTATTTTTGCTGCATCTAAGTGAGTTTGTGTATATTTTTGCAGTATTTTTATGTTGTGTTATGGTGAAAAAGAGGAGAAGTTAAGGCTAGGAAGCAAAAAGCCAAAGGTAAGGCTATAATCGAAGAGTGAACACATTTAGACTGATTCATGCTTTATTAAACTAGTATGTGCATAATCAAATTTAGGGTTCTTCCATGAATTTCTACCAAAAAAATTTGGAATTTGCAACCAAAATTTGTGAGAAAAGAAATGATCCCAAATTTTCAACCAAGTTATGACTAAGTGGTCTAGAAAAAAATAATGTAAAACATTTATGAGAGGAATTAGATGAGAAGAGAAATATAAACAAAAATGAGAGAAAAGGTTGGGTATACAAGCCCAATTTCACCAAAAGAAAAATTCATGCAATGCAAGATCGATCACATTAGTCTTTATCCATAAATAGTCATCATGCTAAACATACACCCTTAACATGCATTTCTATTGCATCATATGCATTAAACCTTAAAAATCTCTCCATTTGCTCCTTGTATTTCTTCTTCTTATTCTAACCCTATATATTCTAATTACATAATGAAATAATTAAAAGATCTCACATTACATGTAAAATAAATTAGATGAGATGAGAAATACAAATAGAAATGAGAGCAAAGGCTGGATATGTAGGCCCAATTACACCAAAAGAAAAATTCATGCAATGCTAGATCAATCACACTGGTCTTTGTCCATAACTAGTCATCATGCCAAATATTCGTCCTTAACATGCATTTCAAATGCATCATATGCATTAAACCTTGAAAATTTTGATTATGGTTGATTACTAGAATTATAACACTTATAAAACTAGCTTTGGTACTCTCTTATGGTACAATCAGCTTTTAGTGTGCCTTTCATGGAAAATTAATCACATTAATCATGCAATTTCATTAAGTTATTAAAGTACATCTCTCTATTTTATAGAGTTCTAATCTCATTAGAATTCCAAGCAATCAAATTAGTTTAAGGTAAAAACCTAGAATCTGAATTCCAGGGCTTAGGAGGATTCACACATATAACTTTTGCAATTATTCTAATCTATATTTGATAACTTTTATCCATACTGGGCTAGAATAATTCCTAATCTAAATAATTAATTTAATATGACACCTCTTATTCGACCCGCTTGCTTAATCTGAATGAGAGATGGCACATAACCTTATTCGAACATACTTTAAGTAAAACACATATAACTTAAAACCTTTTTGAAAACTTGTTTAACATGTAAACTCTTTAAAAATATAAATCCATACAACTTCTTTAAAAAGTTACAAAATCAACTTGAAGACATGTTTAAGCCTAATGCCTTGTTACATACATCTGACTTCCTTAATCATGTTACATTAGATATAATATATACATAAAACAATACCAAAAGAAAAACTTCTCTTGATCTTTAGCACTAAGAATAAGGCTTTAACTTTAATTTATCCTTAACCTACACATCACAAAAATAAATGATGAGCTAAGCTTTTTGTGCATACATTAGTTAAATTTTGCTACCAAAAATGATGAACAAATTTGGTTATAGAAATTTTCCTTTAATCATTCACAACTAAATGTAAAAAATACGTTATTTAAATTTTTGTACCAAAAAGGATGAACAAATTTGGTTGTAGAAATTTTCCTTTAATTGTTCATGACCAAATGTAAAAAAAGTTATTTGCAATGGAAATAAAACTTTTTGTGATGATTGAAAGTGGTTGCAAAAACTGTGACCATTTTGATTTTGGTTACAAAATTTGCAACCAACTAAAATGCAACCATTTTTAGCTCCATAGTGTTTTTGGTCACAGCTTCAAATCTATGACCACATTTTATTGTTTTGCGACTAAAAAAATGGTTGCAAATTTCAAATTTTTTTTGGTAGTGATAATTCTTAAAATTCAAGTTTCTATAATAATTTGATTATAATTGATGAAATTATGTGAAATTTGTGTCTAATTATTTGTGAAAATTGTGAGAAAATGTGTTAAAGTACTTACGTTTTGAGTTAGAATTGAATTAGAAGTGATAGAATGTGAATTAGAGTGAAAATGGGCAAGATTGTTGCTGTTGTTTATAAAAAATCACATTATTTTCTACAAAAAAACATGCCTTATAGCCGTGACCATTTATAGGTCATGCCTATAACCCATCTAGATTAAAAGTATAATCTTTAGAAAAATAAAGGGGTCACGGTTGTGACCTATAAAGGGGCCACACTCGTGACCCCCCCTTTTTCAGCATAACCTATTTTATTTTTCTTTCACAAATTACAAGGATTTTGTAAACCTCTTTCCATCAAATTTCTAGAAAAACTTTGCACTATATTTGAGGCACATAATGTATGAAAATTTGGCATATTTTAGGCATGATTTTTAAACTCAAACTTGAATGTATAAAAAGAGAAATTATATGCTAAATGTTACTTAAATAGGTCTAACTTGCCAAAATAAATATGCAATGTGATTCAATGAGCCGTTATATAACAAAATGGTGAAGTAATATAACTTACTAAGTTTAATATGGTGTAATACAACACGAGAAATGGTTTATGTGCTATATGATCAACTATGTGAATGAGTTGAGTATATGACTTGTGTCATATAGAGGCATAACATGTAATGAAGTCTAATTTGAGCAACATGGGATACCTTGATGAAACTGAGAACAATGTAACGTGATTAAATAATAAGAAAAAATTATCCAATTATGTTTGATTAATTTGATAAAGAAAAATGAGATTAATTGCATGATAATTTGGTAATTACTTAATTATACTTGTGTATGGCTAGATTACTGATAGCATTGGGATAGATTGGCATGCTAATAGGGTCTTGTATAGTAGTACTGCATCTTTTGAGATGTAGATCTTCGAAGCAATTTTAAGGCTTTTCGAAGCAATTATGTCTTTTTAGAGCAATTATATGGCTCTTCAGAGCAATTGTGATACCCGTTGTCTAGTCTATTTTAGTCAAGGTGTACATTAGGCTAATTAAATCAAACTTAAAGTGATATTATGAGCCATCTAAAATGCAACTACATTGGGTTGGGTGTGAGACTTAATTATGAGTATAGACTAAGCTGAATGGCTAAAACCTACAATGAATATGATGAATATGTTATAAATTAAGCATGTGTTTGCATGATATTCTTATATGACCAATCCTACAGGTAAGTTCAAGTAAGATCATGCACAATTGTGTGTAATATTTTGTTATGATGATGATGTTATTGAGTTTTCTTATATTTATATATTATATGTTGTGTTAATGGTGAGGTAAACCTAAGTTGGTTATGCACCACTAAGTGTTTCACTTAACGCATTGTTTTTCCACTCCTAGGTTGTAGATAAGCATTGAAAGAGAAGGTACTTCATAAGGGATTCTTGTAGCTATTGTTGTAGCATGCATACTTATGTTCATTCTTTTATGATGTTCTTTTATAAAGACTTATGTATTTGGTTTACATTTTTGTAAACTTTATCAAAGCAATGTTTTAAAGTTAAGTTTGTAAAGTAACATATTTCTATGGTTCAGTTTAAATATTT
Organism: Hura crepitans; assembly: GCA_948208565.1. Classification (NCBI taxonomy): domain Eukaryota; kingdom Viridiplantae; phylum Streptophyta; class Magnoliopsida; order Malpighiales; family Euphorbiaceae; genus Hura; species Hura crepitans. Next base: position 7,102 of record CANXYI011680945.1, read on the forward strand.
AACTTTTGTGAGTTATCTTTAAATTTTGCATAAAGGTTCTTATAATAATGAAAATGTGAATGAATGATGAGTATGTGATAAGAATATGATATGAGAACGAGGCGTGCATTGGTCATGAAGTTGATGTGAATATGATCATATAGTGTATCCGATACTTAAGGCACATAATGTGATACTCCTCCATCTAGTGCTTAAGTCATTGGGAGAGGGGTATCACAATAAAGAAAGGGCGGATGACATACTGTAATGGAGCAGTTAACCAAAAAGGGGCTAGTGTAGGAGTTATTTTAGTTACCCCAAAGGGAGAAATAATCCTGCTTGTAAAGAGGTTGAATTTTTTAGCAACCAATAATATAGCAGACTATAAGGCCTATATCTTTGGATTGAAATTTATATTGGCCTTGGAAGTAAAGTCTGTGGAAGTATATGGGGACTCTATACTGGTAGTACATTAGGCTTTAGGAGAATGGGTGGTAAGAGAAGATAAGTTAGTTTCATAGGCTAAATTCTTGAATAAATTAAGTGCAAGGTTTGAGGTTTATACTTTTCATCATTTGCCAAGGCAAGAAAATCAAATGGCAGATGCACTAGCCACTTTAGTATCAGTATAGGAAAACTAATGAGTGCAAAGATGAAGCCAATTATGCTATCTAGCTTTAACAATTCATGCTTTGAGAAAGAGCAGATTATGGTGATAGGGGAGTATAATGGGAAACCTTAGTATTTTAACATATAATAGTATTTGAAATGTCAGGTTTATCCAAAAAATGCTTCTAACAAAGATAAGGCATGTAATGCCCGTGAGTCAAGGCTCCGTGAATAGTACTTTTAAGGCTCAAAAAGTGTGCTCGAAGTGCTAGGTCACCTTTATGAGGCTTGAGATGGGGTGTACTGATCATGAAACTTTAAGGGGCTTGAAAATGATGAAAATGATTTAATTTAAAGGTTTAGCAGAACCAATAAATTATTTTAGGCTGTAATCTACTGGGTCATAGGCTTAGATGGATTCAAGTTGAAAATTACTCGGGATGTGCTTGGACAGACCTAAAAATACAATACCCTGAAGGTCTAAAATTCTCTCGAGTGCATTGGTGAAGGAATTTTTAAATTCTAAGGTCATTTGCAACCTTTTCTTAATTTTGGATTTTACATGTAAATAGAGGTGATTATTTAACTATTTTATCGAAGGAATTTAGTCATGAAATTTTATAAGCCTCTAAATGGGACTAATCGAGGATTTTTAAAATAAATATGATGATTATTAGAGGTCTGAGTATTTTTTAAAATTCCCCAAAATTTCTGTCAAAACTGAGCATTTTCAAAAAGCTTGGGTGACACGTGTCACCACCCGAGCTATCCATGGCCACTATAAATACTCCCTTTCATGCCGTATCACCATCCACTTAGCCAAATCCACCCACCACCATTTTTCTCCCTTACTTCTCTCCCTCTACAACCGATGCCACACTTATTGGAAACTCTCCTTTTCTATGGCTATTCAAGCTTTTTTCCTCTATAAATAATCACCAAAATTTCCATTAATGAGTTAAGAATTGGTATTAGGAGATTTGGGAAGCCATAGACAAGCATGGAAGCCAATAAAAATCAAGATAGTCAATATGTACACTTAAAGGGGGATTGAAATTCAACTTGGTGTGTAAGTGTTCGTTTTCCTTTTTTTATTTTATTTCCTAGAGGATTTCATCATTCTAAGAGTGCATATGTTCTTGGAATTTCATTTAGAGATACATGAAATTTGCTATGAATTTTTAAGGACTTATGTGGCAATATGGAGGCTAAAGGAGAATTAGTGATCAACAAGGAGTCTAAGGATGCTAAGGTGTAGGAAAAGCTCCAAAAATGATAAGGTATGTGAATTTAATGTGTTAAAGGCATGCCATGGTGATTTCAAGTATAAAATGTGAGAAAATGGTGTATGGAATTCATGGTTCTAATAGGTAGTGTGTGGATAATAGCGAAATAAGACTATTTTGATGTTAATTCCATAGTAAAAGAATGAATTATGGGTAGTTTTAATGGAGAAAATATATGGAAGGTGGTAGTCACTTTTTGGCTAAGAGTGTGTGAGTATGTGTGTAACATGTGATGGCATGTATGTATAAGGTTTATGATGATGCAAGATATGTAGGTTATGGCTTTAATGGTTTAAGTATGTTTGTGGGGATAAAAAGCATGAATATGGATGATACTATGTATGGCCATGAGGAATAAGCATGAATAATGGCATGTGAACTTAGTGTATATGGTGATAATTGAGATGTATGTTATGGGATTGGATGATATGTATATGTTTACAATGGCAAATGGCATGATCTTGGATAGGGTATGGTGTGGTCGAGAGGTATGTATAAGATTGTGACATGTATGTTTCATGAATTATGATAGAAATTAGGTGTTGACATAGGACTGCAAGTATAGGTCATGAATGTGGCAAGATAATACATGTACATGTGTGTGACATATATGGCCAAGGCATGTATATATGTGACATGGCATGGCATGTGTGGCTAAGGCATGTATGGAATGTATAATGGCATGACATGCATGAGTTGAGGCATATGCATGTATATATATACTAGTATAATGATATGGGATATGCATGTGTGACTACTTGTGAAAAAAAAATGTATGTGTATGGTCAAAAATTAGGTTTGGCTGAGAGGTGTGTGCCATGAAGTAGCATGGTAAGTATGGCATGGTATAGAGATTATGTATTTTTACTAAGGATGAGAGTGGTTAATGAAGTCACCACCTAGCCTCTACACCAAGACCTCTAATCTTCTATACCAGAAAGGTTTAAAATTCAGATCTTATTTATGCCCCAATAATATGCCTTCTTTGTATATTGTAAGATTTATCAATCCTTTATCAATCAAGCATGCATTATATTTAAAGTATTTGTGTCACCTTTTCATGTAAAGAAAGTAAATTGAGATATTTAAAGAATAATATGACAAGTATATTGTACATCCAGAAAGCGAGTCATTAATTGATTATTATTTGACTTGACAATTACCCATAATTCTATAGGAATTGGCGATAATTGCTCAACTCCCATCTCTAAAAGATTGGTCTTGTTAAAATACCTTTTTATTATTGTGACTTTTGATTACGAAAATGCTAATCTATTTGGTTAAGGAAAACACCATTCAATTAAGTAGAAAACCTTTCGATGTGAAGTTAGGTTTTAATTTGTAAAACAAGTTATTTACTAGCTATTACAACCCGAAAATAAGCAATGAAGTATAAATAGTACAAAACCAAAAGGAATAGTCTAAAGTATAAAACTAGTCCCATCTGCATGGCATTAGGTCCATGCGAACACTATGAGACTTCAGAATATGTCCATGCAGTTTATTGCTTGTAAAGGTTATGTGTCCGTCCAGACCATCACTCCAGTGATAAGGTTCACTTGCATACATCTCAAAGGAAGAGGTTAAATGATACCAGATAAAGAACACATAAGGAATACATGATAAAGATGATAAATATAAATAATATCAAAATTGGAAAAATTAATGTCTGTGCAGACTATATTCCTGGTGAGAGGAAGTTCGTACGAATTTACAATAGTTTTAATACATCGACAATATACATATTAAAGAATGGGATAATTATACAACATAATAACATCAGAAGATTATGTCACCATGATATGGAGAATGCATATTTGAAACATAATAGACCAACTAAGACAACGTTATTGACTTTAAGTCCATGGGGACTACAAATCATGCATATACCAACAACGTTAGTTCATACGGACTTTAACATGCATAAATATGAGCCTGTGCGATTACAATGAAAGATTACAGAATGAACATAAAGTGATGGCTATTAATTATACATTATGAAATAGTTTATAATTATCACCTACTCCTATGATCAAGGTGGGGGTTATATAGAACAACCTCACTTGTAATCAATCCTTAGAGATTGTAGGTTCATATGACAATATAAATATATTTATAAGAGACCTCAGATATTACCTTGCGAATAAAAATCTTCAAGCAATAGCACCAAAGTGTGGGAGTTTAGAAAGAGTTATTTAAAGTGAGGCTAGTAGGACTAGTAGAGAGAATCCTCTTTGGAGTCCTCTCCTAAACTCTCAGATGGGTTTACTTGCTATTATCAATTTGATTTTCAGCCTCCTCTTTTCTCATTCATAAGAAAGGTATTTATAGGCTTAGGTTTTAAGGGTTTTCCATCTGAAAGAGTTAAAATCCTAATAGGAATAGGATTCATAGTCCAAATAGGAAAAATCCTGCTTCTAGAAGGTTTTACGTTGATAAGTCTATGTGGACTTGTAAGGCCTAGTCCGTGGAGACTTAGGTTGTATGATTTCCCACCAGTTTATAGGCTTTGGGCCATATCTTAGGCTAGGTTTAAGTTAGTTCATACAAACCTTGGGCTTTGGGCTTGATAGAGCTAATTAGGCTAGTACGGACCTAGATAGGGATTGTTCATGCAGACTTGCCTCCTAAGGGCTTATGCTATTGCTTAAGAGCCTGTCTATAGTGATCATCATAAGTCAAAAAGTGAGGTGTTTACAATTGCCACCACTTTGGTGTGTGTTGTGAAATGCTAAAATAACAGTACATTCCAAAGTATATGAGTTAGAAAATAATTACCTAGGGTGAAGTTACATTATACTTGTTTATTCCCTCAAAATATAGATACCAAATGGTATTTGACTGACAAGGTTTAACTAGATGAAAAATATTTTCATTTCACCAAAGGTTGTTTGACCGATGAGGTTTGACTAGATGAAAGATATTTTAATCTCACCTAAGGTTGTTTGACTGATGAGGTTTGACCAGATG